>JABCPV010000032.1:0-287687 GCA_016584345.1 Suillus ampliporus
CTGGCTTTGCCCGTACCCGCAGCCCGAATATTACCATGATCCTCATATGCCTCATGCCCCCCAGCCCCCTCATGGCCCTCAGTATCACGGCGGTTATCACGATGCTCCCTACCACGACTCTCAAGATGGATTCGAGGGTTATGCCGAGAGCTACTGGCACCCTCCGAGCAATCCATATTTCGGTTCGGGAGGGAGATATGAGCATGGGTATGGGCGTGAGTATCCTAATGAGTATCCTAAGGACCAGGAGGATGGAGGACGGGCTCCTTAGACTCGCAGTCCTCATTCGCAATCATCTGTTCGGCCGCATTCAATGAACTCCCTCGGCCATGCATATATTGAATCCTGTGTTGCATGTAACTACATATCGAGTCTGCGCATCTAACCTTTCTTGCAGTTCTTGCTATTGACGTATTTACCGTGTTCTACTATACTCAATACAGTTTGTTGTGTCTGAATCAGGCCTTGTTTCATGAGCGCGGAAGAAAAAACATTCAATTGTGCTATGGAAATATCGAGAGAAAAAAACATGACCCCAGAGCTTACAAAGATATCCGCCATCACACTCGCTGACGTCGCAGGCAACATACGGAGATGGTGACATGGTGACCCTCATCACACTCGCCGACGTCGTAGGCAACATACGGAGATGGTGACATCGTGATCCTCATCAGGCAGCAACACCATCTGGAGAGGTTACTGTGTTGAGGCTCAAGAGAACATCCAGGAGACCTCTGGTACGACGGCCTGTCTGACCCTCTCGCAGGAGATCCACCCAGCCCTGCAAAACTAGGGGGAGACCTCTGGGAGGAGGGGGTCTCTCAGACCATATATCCCCTACATAAGAATAGGGTCTGATGTACCGTGAGAACATCCTCAAAGTGCTGCCAAGGGTGGTTTCTGACGAGATTGATATTGACCTTCACACAGATTTTTACCCGCCATCTCACATATGCAACATTTCACATTCAGTGTATTTGTCCAATCCAGCTCATTGCTCTCGGTTTGTCCCCAGCTGTCGGCAATTCTGTCATCACGCTCACAGCCTCCTGCAGCGTTATTCCAACTTAATTGCGAACCATGAAAGGCATATAGGTCAAAAACTTTACTCGTGAGCATGCTATTATTCTAGGGCCTGCACTTACTACGTTACGACGGTCCTACTAGTATGAAAACGAGACAAGGTATCTTATCTTGAGGGAGAGGAAGATGGTAAGTATGCATTGCCTTACCTGTGCCAATTGCTCATGCAGGTATGCAGAGGACATCTGGGACGAAGACTCCGCGTATCTCGAGATTCTGGTGAAGGAGGTTCGTCCCAACCTCCTGTTTACATCCCCCCCCCTTACGCACACCTTTTAGGGTGCTTGTCTGAGAGAAAAACAGAAACAGAAATCAAATACAGCCGAAGAACCAGAGATCGAGGAAGAACAGGGAAGAACTCAGGGTTTTCAGTCTGCTTGACACCATAAACCCATATACTGTTACCTTCATTACAAGTGCCTTGTCCATTTCGTCTTATCCTGTTTCCCACTCATAATGATCGGTCGCATAGCATTCCAGAATCAAGACTCTGCTTTATGCCAGCCTGCGACGACGATGCTAACGGTTGAGCGACAGACTATGCTTATGGAGGTGGTGACGATGGCACAGAGCTAGGGTGGCCATAGTCGAGGTTGTAATTGTCTGTCCTAGTTATTATGATTGAATCGCTTCTGCTTGTTGAATGCATCATTGACATTGTGCACTTTGCACTTATACGAAGGAACCACTGTCTTGCTTATAGTGGTCTATACAGGTCCTAAGAAAGACTATCGCACACAGCATGAATGCATTTGTGTGCTGAGGAGCTGACGGCTATTGGTGTCAAGGGTAGCCCCACCCTTCCGCCAACGCGGCTTCTTTGATAACAGACCTTCATATGTTCTCAAGGAGCTGCATGCAAGATGTTAGTACAGCCATCGATGGTCACGGTCAATGGTATACTGAGGCCAAGGAGTTTGGAAGAGTCGCCCATGTGCGTGAGTTGGACTTCGGAATGGGGCAGAAGTGAAGAAGCAACGAAGATGACCACTCTCAAACACACATCAATACAGCTCGACGAACCCGAGAAGGACACGTTACCCGCTATCGAGGACCAAAGACGTCGGTGCGACAGTGCCTTGCTAACACCTGCCCTTCAATGCCGATATTCATGCTCACATATAAACATGTTCACAAATGCGTACAGGACATTATGCGGTATTCCTTCGATGAGTGCCCCGGTCCACGGTATATAAGTGACGCCCATAAGTATGGAAGGAGTTCTGCAGGTGCGTGAGCGGGACTTTGGGAGTGGGAGGGACTCTGCCTTCTGCTGAAAAGTTTCAAAAGGATTGGGTGAGGAATGATGCGAACTGGTTGCGTCTGATTGGTACTCGAAAAGTGGAGGAAGTGGATCATGGGGGCAAGATACCGGGTGTGGTGATTGCGGAATGGGTCGAGTTGTATCCCATGCTTGCAGAAGATTGATGGAAGGAGATGAGTAGTTAGTGAGGCAGGAAATGAGGCAGACTACTGCAGAGAGTATGATGGACAGTGTATGTCCCAGCACTGTTTGGATTGCGAAACAGACCGAGGGAGTAAGTGCATCGTCGCAGGTGACGGAGTGCATTGGTACAATAGCTGTGGAACCTGGCGCTTATGAGCATGCCACGAGGCCACGTTCATGTCATGAGATGCTGTAGATGCGTTGCACTATCAACGCACCTTGACCATCAACCATCACTCCAGAAACAGGTAGGCTACTCGCATTCTTCTCTTGGCTGTGTATAACTTCCCGCTAGGCATAACAAACGGAATCCGGCGAAGTGACTTCCTTTGTAGAGCAGCTGAGCATGAAGGACGACAAGCAACTAGTTGAGCCACATCAAGAGCCTATCAAGATGTTTGAAGGTCATGAGGATCTCATCCGCTGCATTGCAACCTTTCCAGACGGTAAAAGAATAACGACTGGGTCTTTCGACAAGACAATACGTATCTGGAGGCTTGAGGATGGCATGGAAATGAAGAAGTGGGTGGTGAAGAAGTGGGTTACCGCACTTCTAATCTTGCGAAACGGGAAACATGTGGTTAGCGCTGAGGGAGAGAGGCCAGACTTGTATATCTCGGATGATGGGAAGGAGTATCCGTGGGTACTGTGGGTGCGTGATGCTGAGAGTGGGAAGGTCGTCGCAGGTCCCTTGGACGGTCACACAAACAGTGTGTGGACTTTGGACATCTCCCCTGACGGCGGTATACTGGTCAGCGGGTCATTCGACCACACTGTCATTTTATGGGACACCGACACCTGGCAGAGGAAAGGCGACCCCATTTTGTGTGACGCAGATGTCAATTACGTCCGATTTTCTCCGACCGGTCAACTCGGCGTTGGTACCGACAATGATATCCAAATATGGGACGTGGACCGAAGAGAGCGTCTTGCTCAATTCAAAGGCCACCATGACTTCAACAATGCATGGAACTTTTCGCTCACCTGGACTCATGATGGCGCCCATCTTCTCTCAGCAGGTACTCGGAAGGATCCCATGATCTGCTGTTGGGACGCCTCTACCTGGAAACAGGCTGGTGATCCCTGGACTGGCCATGATGACAACAAGTCCATCGTTCATATCACCTTGAATCCAGCTGGCACTCTTCTCGCATCAGCATCTTGGGACAACACAGTCCGCTTGTGGCAACTCCCCACGCGCACAGAAGTTGCCCGCTTTCAGCACTCAGATGGGGCGATGCATGTTGTATTCTCGGTGGATGGACAATCTATATTCAGTGGCGGCTTCGACAACAAAATATCGCAATGGGAGATACCGGAGCAGGTGCTTGCAGCGGTACAAAGTGATTCTCTTAGCGAGAACAATGACGTAACTGCTTCTAAGTTTTATTTCCCTCTGCGTGTGAGCTCACGCGCACCCATTCCAGGTTGGTCCTTCATGGGGCAAAGAATGGGTGTGTGTTCCAACTCTGCTTTTCTAGAGATACTCACTCTTCACCAGAATATGAAAAGGCTTCTCAATGTACGTGCTTTCATGGTCATCATTTCACTCGATTCTCAGATCCTCTCAGTCGGAGATTCCTGGCCAGCGTCGCAATCAGGCACTGAGCTACGAGCTCACCAACAGGGCTCACGGAAGAGCTACTTACTCTGCATTGCCACGCGCTCATGTAGAGAGTTCTCCGTTGCATGATTTCAGAACCTTCTTCGGTGGCATTCATCCGTCATCGCACAAGAAGGGGAAGCAAAAGGAGCTTCAATCGACACGAAAGACTCCGCAAGTTGTCGACGTTCCTCTTGGAACAGCGACACCTGTTTTTTTTCCTGCAATTCTATTTAGTTCGTAGGATCTGACCATGCCTTTCGCTAGGGTGACGCTGTTGGTGTGGACGACGGAACACGCCCATATGCACTCTTCTTTTGCCTCAGCTGGTTCTGTAAAAAAGAGAAGAAGCCAGATCTGCCGCGGCAACGTTATGATGACGACCCCGATGATGACGATGACTTTCTCAACACTCCCATACCTACTACTACTACACGGTACAATCATCTCATTCATTTGTCAAACACATTATCTGATTCAATTTGATAGGGTTCAAGTTCAGCCCGAGGCAGGGCCATCTCGCTTTGCACTAGTATTTGAAGGACACCCGCAGGCCAAGTCCTCGTAGTTAGTTTCATCTCTTGCACCCCAGCACATCGCACTCGAAGCTTCACATCGTGTTCGTCATGACTGTGACCTTCAAGTTTTGTTTTCCCGTCGACTACCCCTTACATTATTTGATGGAAATGTGTAGGGATATGTATGTACAGCATTTATCTTACCACTGTATTTGTGCGCCATCCCCCGCATAAGACTTAACAGAAGGAAAACAAAAACTACCTTGCAGTACTCGCCGATCATTAACAGAGTATCGAGAGCAAACCGAGTGGAGATGTATCATCTATGTTCTGGATCCGATATCTCCACCGGTCCAGTCTCTCATAATTTGATCTCTAGTACGCGAGTACCATCATGCTTGCTCAGTGGTCGAGAACTCGAATGAAGTCATGACAACGGTGATCATAATCTTCGGATCCGAGAGGTGGTTCAGCAGTGATGCGCAAGACCGTGTCGATGTGATGGTACTCGTGTTAGAACACATTGTCATTATTATTAGACGGTTAATAGGTCAAATACATGCCACCCATATGCAATGGAGGTATCTACAGAATAATATACATAAATTGCAGCGATATGGGAGAGGACAGGCTTATTGCTTTTGACATGTGCAACGAACACTACGTATGTTTGAGGACTTTAATGGAGGCGCCCCAGGCGTTGCCTTCGATGTTCCAGAATGCTGAGAGGTGCATGTCATGAAACGAATATCCATCTGGCCCTCCGATTTTCCACGGGTGAGACCTCTGAGTCAGAGTAACAGCGTCTGACTGATTAACACTGCATTAGCGTGAAATCACAAGAGGAAGATCAATGAACACATACATTGAAAAACGCGAAAAAGGCACGTGCAATTTGACGCGCGAGTTGACCTCTTGTGATAGGCTTTTCAATCGTCCCAATCTCAATAGGGTACTCCACTGTATCGTATCCCGGCCACTAACACGGAAATCAGACTCCGTAATCGATGGAGGGTGTGAGCACTTACAGCAATGACAAGCTTGAGGACCGGGGACTGAGTACGGTTGAGGGTCGGGAACATGATCTCTTGGGGGTTTTTCAAACGCGGTCCACCGTCGAGCCTACGACACTCGCGCAATGATGGAAAGCTCAGACAATCCATTTCGTCATCCACGTGGAAAAGAACAGTCAAGGAGTCGTCTTTGTTATGCTGCGGAATGTTCATGGGGACGAATATATCCACATTGTAAAAGGTATGAGAAAACTGGGCGAAAGGAACGGAGGGATAGTTAGTCTAGAGACAAAATTAAATATGCAGATACTCACCAATGTTGAAGCGATTCTGTTCGCCCCAAAAGACGGATGGCCGCTTGATTGGAGGTTCTGCACAACTGGATGCATAACACCTTGGTTGTCATAGATGTAATAGTAAATGGGACGGGCGCCATTTAGGTTCAGGTAAGACATATCGGTAAGTCTGGATAGATGCTTGAGCTGGGAGTGAGCTATCAACATCCAAACTGCCTATGATTTTATACTTGCTCGACTGTCCACAAGTCAAAGGGCTCGCACACACCTGTTGGTCGCTTGTAAGGTTTGCCCACAGTACACAGTCCACAGCACGCATTAGTCTGAACAGCCCTGAATCCATGCAGCTCACAGGATGTTTAGACCAGTAAAATTGTGGAAATGGAAAGAGGAGGGTTCATTGTCCTCCCGGTGCGCATTGTATTCCTTGGAGGTGGAGGAGGCAAAATGGCATTAAAGAAGGCCTAGACCACCACATGAGCATAGTGGAAGAGTTCAAGGACTGTGTAACCGTCCCAGCGACTGTTACACAGAGGACGCCACGAAGTGTTTTGGCCTTGTAGGTGTGTGTCTCAGTTCGGAACTCGGAAATTAGTCATCGAAGAAATATGGGACAGATACAAGCAAAATTGTCACCAATATAATACAGCCAAAGACTCGCTACGCTGTGGAATATACTCTTGAAGATTTGACATTAGCGTCCCCAGGAACGCGTGATAAGATGCGGCTCGAACGACTCACATGAAATCTCCCGAGTCAGGACACCGCCCCATGCCTCCACGTAAAATGAGGACCTACCTATCTTGCGTCTAAAGCTCAACCAGCTCAACGAGATCAAAGCGTACAAGTCCTTTGGACCCGTTTTTGGGTGGATGCACAATATCGCAGGCCCGATATCAGAGTAACGGGCTCAAATCTGTGTGAACACCTCACGACAACATTTTTGCCTGAAAATGAGACCGATCAACAGTTCAAGAAGCTTAAGGGTAATGCAAGGTTAAATTCTCCGTTGAGGGAGAAGTTGGGGATATAAAGATGCCTGCGATACGGTTTATCAGTGTGCCGTTGCAAACTGGCCACGCCCACCTAGGGAGAGTCTGGACATTCCTGGACTGGGCACTCCTAGCATATCACCTAGTGTGCGCGGGGAAACAAGTAGGTGGGAAACCCATTTTAGAATATCATTGGCGCTGCCAAACACGTTTGTACCATGGATAGTAGAAATCAGAGAGAAAATGAAAGCCTGCAGAGCCGCTGAGGGATTGATGTCAAGAGGATCGAGGGTGCCTCGTTCGGATGCAGACATAATCCCAAACACAGTGAAAGCGAAGTTGCTTGCAGGCACCTATGCCAGCACGTCGCGCATGTATTAGTGATCCCTGAATACGGCCCGACAAACCCGGTGCTTGGTTCTCGATAGCGGGGAGTCTGTCCTTCCCGGAGACGTCATGTGCGACAGTGCCTTAGTAACACCAACCCTTCAATGCGATATTCATGTCCAGACAAACATCTTGACAGATGCATAAAGAACATGATGCCAGTCCTCCCTTCAATGAGTGTCACAGGCTATGGTCGACGGTATATTGACGCCAAGTAGTATAAAAGAAGGTCCGCAGGTGCAGTGGGGGGTAATCTGCCCTCTGCTGAAAAGTGTGAAAAGGATTGGGCAACGAACGATGCGAGTTCGGGGTTTTGTATGGTTGGTACTCGAAAAGCAGAGGAAGTTGATCGCGGGGGGTGAGATACCGGGTGCGGCGGTTACAAAATGGGACCACTTGTATCCCATACTTGCAGATGATCAGTGGAAGGAGCTGAGCAGTTGGTATGATGGGAGATGACTTGGCATACTATAGACGGACGGTGCATGTTCCAGCACCTGTTTGGGATCGCGAAATAGACTGAGGGAGTAAGTGCGCCGTCGCAGGTGAAGCAGTGCCTTGGTACAACGGTTATGGACCCTGGAGCCTATCAGCAGGCCACGTTCATGATAATGCGCGGCATGCTGTTGACACATTGCACTATTAACGCACCTTGACCACCAACCATCATCACTCCAGGGAACAGGTAGGCTGTTCGCATTCTCCTCTTCGCTGTGTCTAACTTCCCGGTAGGCATAACAGACGGAATCCGGCAATTTGTAGAACAGCAGAGCATGAAGGACGACAAGCAACTAGCTGGGTCACATCAAGAGCCCTGATCAGACGTTCGAAGGTCACTGAGGAGCAAATCAACTGCATTGCAACCTTTCCAGACGGCAAAAGAATAGCCGACTGGGTCTACCGACAAGACAATACGTATCTGGAGGCTTGAGGATGGCACGGAAATGAAGAAATGGGTGGTGAAGAAGATCGTCGGCAAACTTCTAATCTTGCGAAACGGAAAACACGTTGTTAGCGCTGAGGGAGAGGACTCGGGTTCTGATGGGAAGGAGGATCCATGGAAGCTGTTAGGTGCGTGATGCTGAGACTGGGAAGGTCATCGCAGGTCCCTTGGACGGTCACACAAACGTTGTGTTTGCTTTGGACATTTACCCTGACGGCAGTATACTGGCCAGCGGGTCAATCGACCACACAATTATTTTATGGGACACCAGCACCTGGCAGAAGAAAGGTGAACCCATCTTGTGTGACGAGGAGGTCTATTCCATTCGATTTTCTCCGACCGGTCAACTTGGCGTTACTACTGAAAAAGATATACAAATATGGGACGTGGCCCTAAGAAAGCGCGTTGCTCGATTCAAGGGCCACCACGACTTCAACAATGCATGGAATGTGTCGCTCACCTGGACTCGTGATGGCGCCCATCTCCTCTCAGCAGGTAGTCTCCACGATCCCGTCATCCGCTCTTGGGACACTTCTACCTGGAAACAGGCTGGTGATTCCTGGACTGGCCATGATCACAACCAGCCCATCTGGTATACCACTTTGAATCCAGCTGGCACCCTTCTCGCATCAGCATCTTCAGACCGCACAGTTCGTTTGTGGCAGCTCCCCATAGGCACAGAAGTTGCACGCTTTCAGCACTCAGATGGGGCAATTTGTGTTGTATTCTCGGTGGATGGACAATCTATATTCAGTGGCGGCTTTGACAAGAAAATATCGCAATGGGAGATACCGGAGCAAGTGCTTGCAGCGGTACGAAGCAATTCTCTCGGCGAGAACAATGAGGTGACTGCTTCCATCTTTTATTTCCCTCCGCGTTTAAGCTCACGCGCACCCATTCCAGGCTGGTCCTTCATCGCGCAAAAAACAGGTGCGTGTTCTAACCCAGCTTTTCTGGAAATACTCACTCTTCACTAGAATATGAAACGGCTCCTTAATGTATGTGCTTTCATGCTCATCATTTTATTTGTTTCTCAGATCCTCTCAGTCGGAAATTCCTGGCCAGCGCCGGAACATGGCACTCAACTATGATCGCACCAACAGGCCTCGCGGACAGGCCACTCACTTACCACGCGCTCATGCAGACTCTTCATCATCTCCGTCAAATGATTTTAGGACCTTTTTCGATGGCATTCGGCCGTTGTCACACAAGAAGGGGAAACAAAAGGAGCATCAACCGAAACGAACAACTCCGCAAGTCGTTGACGTTCCTCTTGGAAGAGCGACACCTGTTTGTTTTCCGCGATTCTATTTGGTTCGTAAAATCTGACCATGTTCGAGTTAGCGTGACGCCGTTGGTGTGGACGACGGAACACGACCTTTTGCGCTCTTCTTTTGCCTCAGCTGGTTCCAGAAAAAGAAGAAGCCGGATCCACCACGGCCACGCTATGACGACGACGAAGACTTTCTCAATACTCCCATACCTACTACTCCGCGGTACGATCATCTCATCCATTTGTCAAACGCGTCGCCTTATTTATCCTTATAGGGTTCAATTTCAGCCCGAGGCAGGACCGTCTCGCTTTGCAGTGTTTGAAGAACACCCGCAGGCCAAGTCTTCATAGTTAGTTTCATCTCTTGCACCCCAGTACATCGCACTCGAAGCTTCACATCGTGTTCAGTCATGACTGTGACCTTTAAGTCTTGTTTTCCTGTCGACTACACCTTGACGGAAACATGTAGGGATATGTATGTACAGCATTTCTCTTACCATTGTATTTGTGCGCCATCCCCCGCATAAGGCTTGACAGAAGGAAAACAAAAACTACTTTGCAGTACTCGCCGATCATTAACAGAGTATTGAGAGCAAACCGAGTGGAGATGTATCATCTATGTTCTGGATCCGATATCCCCACCGGTCCAGTCTCTCATAATTTGATCTCTAGTACGCGAGTACCATCATGCTTTCTCAGTGGTCGAGAACTCGAATGAAGTCACGACAATGGTGATCATAGTCTTCGGATCCGAGGGGTGATCCAGCAGTGATGCGCAAGACTGTGTCGATGTGATAGTACTCGGGTTAGAACACATTATCATTATTATTAGAGAGTTGATGGGTCAAATACATGTCATCCAGCTGCAATGGAGGTATCTACAGAATGCGATATGGGAGAGGACAAGCTGATTGCTCTTGGCATGTGCAACCAACGCTAGATATTTCTGAGGACTCTGATGGAGGCGCCCCAGGCGTTGCCTTCGATGTTCCAGAATGCTGAGAGGTGCATCTGAAGAAACGAATATCCATCTTGGCCTCCGACTTTCCACGAGTGAGACCTCTGAGTCTGAGTGAAATTATTGTCGTCGCATGACTGATTAACACTGCATTAGCGTGAAATCACAAGAGGAAGATCAATGAACACATACATTGGAAAACAGGAAAAAGGCATATGCAATTTGACGCGCGAGTTGAATCCTTGTGATAGGCGCTTCAATCGTCCCAATCTCAATAGGGTACACCACTGTATCGTATCCCGGCCACTAACACGGACATCAGACTCCGCAATCGATAGAGGGTGAGCACTTACAGCGATGACGAGGTTGAGGAACGGGGACTGAATACGGTCGAGGGTCAGGAACATGATTTCTTGGGGGTTTTTCAAACGCAGTCCACCGTCGGGCTTAAGACACTCGTCCAATGGAACGCTCAGGCTGTTCCTTTCGTTATTCAACTGGAAAAGAACAGTCAAAGAGCCGTCTCTGTTATGCCGCGGAATGTTCATCGGGACAAACATCTCCACACTGTGAGAGGTACCAGACGACTGGGCGACAGGAATGGAGGGACCGTTAGTCTAGAGACAAAATTAAATATGCAGGTAAACTCACCGACGCTGAAGCGATGTTGTTCACCCCAAAAGACGGATGACCCCTTAATTGGTGGTTATGCACAACTTGATGTACGCCCAATGTGTTGTTATACATGTCATAGTTAAAGGACTGGTCGTCATTCTGGTGCGGGTAGGACATATTAGCAAGTCTGCCGATAGACCGTTAAGCTGTGAGTGAGTTATCGACACCCGAACTATATACTTACTCGACGGTCCACAGGTCAAAGAGCTCGCAGATACCTGTTGGTTGTTCGTGAGGTTTGTCCATAGTCCAAAGCGCACATTGGTCTAATCAGCCCTGAATCCGCACAACTCGCAGGATGCTCAGACCAGTGAAATTGCGGAAAGATTCATTGTCCTCCAGGTGCACTTGTGTTCCTTGCAGACGGAGGAGGCAAAATGCCATCGAAGGGGGCACTGGACCACCACATGAGCATGTTGGAAGAGTTCACGGACTGTACAAGCGTCCCTACGATTGTTTCACGAAGGACGCCACGAAGTGCTTTGGCCCTGTACGTGGACTTGGGCTCTGTCCAAAAAAGCGTTTTGTCTCACTTCGGAACTCGGGAGTTAGTCACATCGAAGGAATGTGGGACAGATACAAGCACATTGTCACCAGTAAAATACAGCCAAGGACTCACTGGGCTGTGGAGTATACTCTTGAAGATTTGACATTAGCGTCCCCGGGTGAGATACACATGAAGGATAAGATGCCACTCAAACGACTCGGACTCACATGGAGTGGCCCCGAATCTCCCGAGTCAGGACACCGCCTCATGGCTTCACATAAAATGAGGGCCTATCTTGCGTCTAAAACCCAATACGCTCTCCAAGATCAAGGTGTATAAATCCCTTGGACCCGGATGCACAATATCGCAGCCTCGATCGCAGAGTAACGAGTTCAAATCTATGTGAACACTTCGGACATCACTTTTGCCTGAAAATGAGACTGATCAACAGTTCAAGAAGCTTAAGGTCAAATTCTCCGTCGAGGGAGAAGTTGCAGAGATGAAGATGCCTGCCATGACACGGTATATCAGTGTACCGTTGCAATCTGGCCACGTCTACCTAGGAGAGTCTGGACATTCCTGGACTGGGCACTCCCAGCGCATCATCTAGTGTGCGCGCGCGGAAACGATCAGGTGGGAAAACCATTTTAGAATATCATTGGCGCTGCCAGACACGTTTATACCATGGATAGTAGATGTGAGTACGGAATCAGAGAGAAAATGAAAGCGTGCAGAGCCGCTGAGGGACTGATGTCAAGAGGATCGAGGGTGCCTCGTTCGGATGCAGACATAATCCCAAACACAGCGAAAGCGAAGTTGCTTTCAGGCACCTATTCCACCACGTCGTGCATGTATTCATGCGGTGATCATTCCTCGTTAGATCTGCCTCAGCGGTAATAGACATCGAAGAAGTGACGAAGACAACCGCTCCCGAACCCACATCAATACAGCCCGACGAACCCGAGAAGTACACACCATATCGAGGACCAAATACTGGAGATGTCATGTGGGACAGTGCCTTGGTAACAGCTACCCTTGAATGAATCGTGGGGGATGAGATGCCGAGTGCGGTAGTTTTGGGAACGGGTCTAGTCGTATCCTACGCTGAGGCATACTACTAGAGAGTAGGACGGACGGTACATGTTCCAGCACCTGTTTGAGATTGCGAAAGAGAGTGAGGGAGTAAGTGCGCCGTCACAGGTGAAGCAGTGCCTTGGTACAACAGTTACCTATCAGCAGGCCTTCATGATAATGAGCGGCATGCGACACATTGCACTATTAACGCACTTTGGCCATCAACCATCATCACTCCAGCAACAGGTAGGCTGCTTGAATTCTTCTCTTGGCTGTGTCTAACTTACCGCTAGGCATAACAGACATGGAATCCGGCGAAGCGCCTTCCTTTGCAGAGCAGCTGAGCATGAAGGACGACAAGCAACTAGCTGGGTCACATCAAGAGCCTGTCAAGACATTTGAAGGTCATGAGAGGCGGATTATCTGCATTGCAACATTTCCGGACGGCAAGAGAATAGCAACTGGGTCTCGAGACGAGACATTATGGATTTGGAGAATTGAGGACGGCACGGAAAAGAAGTGGGTCGTGAAGAATGGCGTTGGGGCACTTGTAGTCTTGCGAAACGGCACGTACGTGGTTAGTGCTGAAGGAGAAGAAGCAAATGCGAATCTGGTTGATGACATGAGGAAGCCGTGTAAGTTGTGGGTGCGTCACGGTGATGCTGAGTGGGATGGTCGTCGTAGGTCCCTTGGATGGTCACACCGACTTTGTGTTTGCTCTGGACATTTTCCCTGACGGCGGTATACTGGCCAGCGGATCACTCGACCACACAGTTATTTTATGGGACACCAAGACCTGGCAGAGGATAGGTGATCCCATCAGGTGTGGTTGGAAGTTGCGTCCGATTTTGTCCGACCGGTCAGCCCGTTGGTACCGACAAAAATATCCAAATATGGGATGTGACCCGAAGAGAGCGTCTTGCAGTCACCACGACTTCAACAGTACATGGCACTTGTCACTCACCTGTAGCGTTGTCTGTTGATTCAACAAGTGCGAAACGCAAATATTGCATGCATGTTACTACGACCCACTAGCATATCGCCGTGACTGCCCATACAGTATATGTAACACGTGGATTTGCGATGCGAACCAACCCCAGACGACTCCAACGAGCAAGAAAATCAAAAGGAGAACACACCAGACGGTACAAAAGGTATACAAAGGTGAGAGTAACGAAGAGGCTTCGAGGCTGTGATGTGGCATAATTGATGGCTGGATAGGACAGTTGGTCTGATTCTCTGGCATCTCTCAGAGGTTTTCGCAGGTCAATGTGTTGTATCACTACATGGCGTTTGAGAACCTGTCGCAAGAGTATTAGCTTATTGACAAATTGGGTTCTCCGCAAAGCGAGGCGCGTAGGAAGACGTGAGCAAGGAAAATCACGTCAACAAAGCAAACTTGCGGAAAACTATCCAGAGGGCCTCGAATTTCATCGCAGGATCTTCGATCGCAACCCTAGACGATATATCTCGGCTTGTATCCTCGTCGTCCGTGCAATGACATCCGGCAGCACTGTCGAAGACATGATCATTCACTTTGGATCCCGAGATACCATCAGCGGTTTTGTCAGGTGTTTCTTGTCAGCAGCGCTGTGTACTGCACTACACATGAGACTCTTTTTTCCGTACAATCAGGCTGACCAATAGAAGCAAGGCAGTCTTTCCTTCCAAAATCGCTTTCATACATAGGTTGTCAAAGAAACCACCTCACATATTAGCTACAATGTCTACTTGGAAACAAAAACCTCACTCTCAGTGACTGGTTGACAGTTTTCGTATATGTTGATGCACACCCAGCAGTCCCACAATATGACATTGTGGATACTTCAGGGGCCTTCGGTCTGGAGCTTTGATTTTGACACGATCAACTTTGAAGCTAACGGGACGATTGACTCTGGAAGCACGCATCAATAATAACCCAAATGCTTTATGATCAAACCGACCGAAACACCCAGACTGTAATGAACAAGAATGAACCACAATTTGAAACCCCAGTTATTCGACAAGCTTGAGACCGTGTAGCGTATAAACACCACTGTTGTGTTGTACGGTGCAAAAGTACGCTGCCATCATATTTGGCAACTTCCTTCGCATCGATCACTGCCTGCCACCCTCCTACATTGATGTCCATCCTACAGTGCTAGTGTCATCTTCGGCACAAAGCACACTTGCATCTCATCTGTCTAGTCTGCACTATCGTTATTTATCTCGAGTTGTCTCCAATTGTACAGAGGGTGACGCCCTGGAGATCGTGTTGATGGGGAATTGTGCCACGATGACGCTCGAGAAGATTCCGGGAGATGCGAACGACTGGTCGGGATCGAGTGTTTCCTTCCAGCACACGCGGTATACGAGGGTGACGATCACCAGGAGGTTGCAGATGATGAGGCTGATGGCGGTCTAATTTCCGTCGGATGTGGCAGAGGGATGCGAGTAAGGGAGTGTGCTTACCTTAACATGCGCGAATATGAGGGTAGTTTCTGTCGCGGCCCGGAAGAGCATTATTGACTGGGGGATTGTCATGGTGGTGATTAGAAGCGATGTGCCGAATGCGGAGAGTATCAATATTTTTCCTGTACGTGAGAGCCCTGCATTTTTCCAGAACTGCAGCGGCACGACAATGAGCGAAACATCTGCAAAGACATCTGCTGCAGGGGCTCATAACTTCAGGATCATAGCAAGCACGCAAAGCAGAAAGGACTGACCAATCAGTTGTGAGACTGCCACCGTGTGGGTCATCTGACACGTGTAGACGCACATGCTGATCTTCTCCACAAGTATCGCGGCCCACATGCACACGAAGGATACTGTGATGAGATAAGTAATCCGTTTGTGGGTCTTGGAACCTGAAGAATTGGCGACTCGGATGATAGAGAAAATGATGCTCATGCGCGCAGCCCTGGACCAGTGAGTTAGAAATGTAACTGACTGACTGAGCTGTCATGCGTACCATATGACAGAGGTAAAAGCCGCTGAGGCGGCCCAGTTAGGGACTGATATGAATGTCAGGCAAATCTTGGAGTGCGAAGTCAAGTACTCACAACTCATCGAGGCGTTGGACCAGATCCATACCAGGCAAACAGCTGGGTGCACAGTGGTTGTTTTATGGAGCAAGGAAGCATGCAAGGAAATTAATACCGTCTGATATCATTGCAAATGCCGCCCATGCATCTTCCCACCACAAGTGGCGCGTCCAACCTCTGTAGACAAGCCTGAAGATGGTGCAGAGTATAGCAATGCCATGCGATACCGATCCCGCAACTTTCCAAAGGATGATAAACAGAAGAGTATAACATGGTGGTTACTTTACCACTCACCGAGTAGTCGAGAGGAGAAGGGTTTCATTGTCGGACAACAAGGAAAGGGTGCCCTCTACATGCAGATGACTCGAAGCCCTCAGTTATATACGTGACGCGCGGGGACCCTTCGTATATGTCCCTGAGATTATTGGATTATCAGACGCGACGTTCACAGCATTTCTGGGCATTGACGACAACCTGCAGGGTTAGGCAGAGTCTCACAAAATGTATGGTGCCTATTGGGACGTCACGTCACTGGGTGATTACGGAGTGCGTTCTCTCGCACGCTCGTCGCTAGCCAGTGCGCAGCAGAACACACTCACAGAGACGACAACATATAAGTAGACAGCAAAGAATTCCGGGCCAGTGTGGATCATTGCAAACGAAGATAGGATGAAAAAAATTAGAGCCTTGGCAGTACATAAGCGCTAGCTATGGATCAAACCTCCATTGATGATGTGATCGGATCCCGGGGCCTTCCCGTTCGTGCAAAGGGTCGAGCGACAGGTGACAAGGAGACTCAGAGTTCGAATATTTGATGCTGAAGGTTGGCTGAAGGGTGGCATATGTAATTTACAAATGATGATTAATGACACGTGACCGCTACAAACAACACGTCAACAAAGGACCTCGATTTCAGAGGCTACAACGTACATCACACCTCACCAAGGAGGTGCAGAAAAAGGTACGGATATGCCTTGCCAAGCACATCAGCCTCCTCGAGAATGAACTCTATATCTACAACTTGAAAGTGGGTCTCTTCATCACCAATGCACATGTGTAAACCGAGTCGGACGTGACTCCATGTAAGTAATATTCACGTTGTCATGTTGCACACGGTTGCAGTGCATAATATCTGACAGCATCTGCCAGTGACGCTGAGCAGCAGACCACAGTCCGTGTTCATAGATTGCCTGATTTTCTTTCGAGTCACCTATGCTTTGCCGTTAGGTGTCCAAAGCATGGTAGCTGCCTCCGCAGAACCAGATCAACAGACAGCACGAAAGACGACAGGAAAACACCTTGGTCACATCAACATCCTTTCAAGACGTTTGAAGTATGCATTATGGCGATTGCAACTTTTCCAGACGGCGAGAGAATAGTGAGTGGGTCTGTCAATAAGACAATACGGATCCGGAGACTCGAGGATGGTACAGAGATGATGAAGTGGGTAGTGGAGAAGGATATAGGCGCACTTTTTAATCTTCCGAAACGGGGCACGTATGACGGTCGGCTCTGAGAAAGAGCCTTTCAGAGACTCGAATTCCGATGCGACTAATTGACAGGCACGGGGGCGCGATGCTGAGACTGGGAAGGCCGCTACGAGTACTCCTAATATGAGCAGGCGAACCATACTATTGGATTTACCACATCTCCCACCCGCGTTTGACATGCATGAAGCATCGTGTCGCCAGGTGCAATACAACTGCCATGCACATTACTACGGGTGAAACCTCCGTAAAACCAATGTGCATGCCTGGGGGCCTGGAGCTGACGCTGTCTATTGCCAGCGATATGTAACGGTTCCACCAAAAAAATAAAACAGCAATCCGCCAGCGCGGGCTTTGAATTCAACACGATCGACCACAAGTTGACAACCCAGACTGCAATGAACAATGTAAACCGATGATAATCTAAACCGACAAGCTTGAAACCATAAAACATATAAAACACCACTGTTGTGGTACAGTGTAAAAGTGCGCTGCCCGCCATCCTCCAATGTTGATGTCCATCCTACAATGCTAGTGCTATCTCCGGCACTGAGCACGCTTGCACCTTTCATCCCTGGCCCAGCCTGCGCCGTCGTTATGTATCTTGAGTGACCTCTTCTTGTACAGAGGGTGACGCTCTGGAAATCGTGTTGATGGAGAACTGTGTCACGATGACGCTCGAGAAGATTCCGGGAGATGCGAACGACTGGTCGGGATCGAGTGTTTCCTTCCAGTACATGCGGTATGCGAGGGTGACGATCACCAGGAGGTTGCAAATGACGAGACTGAGAGCGGCCTAATTTCCGTCAGATATTGCAGAGGGATACGAGTAATGGAGTGTGCTTACCTTGACCTGCGCGAAGATGAGCGTGGTTTCTGTGGCGGATCGAAAGAGCATTATTGAATGAGGGATGGTGATGGCGGTGATTAGAAGAGATGCGCTGAATACGGAGAGGATCAATATTTTTCCTGTACGCGAGAGCCCTGCATTTTTCCAGAACTGTAGCGGCGCAATAATGAGCGAAATATCCGCGAGGACGTCCGCTGCAGGAGCCCATAACTTGAGGGTCATAGCAAGCACACAAAGCAGAAAGAGGTACTGACTGATCAGTTGCGAGACCGCCACCGTGTGGGTCGTCTGGCACATGTAGATGCATACGGTACTCCTCTGCACGAGCAACACGGCCCACATGCACGCGAAGGATGCTGTGATAAGGTAGGTGATCCATCTATGGGTCTTGGAATCTGAGGAGTTGGCGACTCGGATGATAGAGAAAATGATGCTCATGCGCGCAGCCCTGGACCAGTGAGTTAGAAATGTAACCGACTGAGTGAGCTGCGATGCGTACCACACGACGCAGGTGAAAACCACTGCGAAGACCCAGCCAGGGACTGATATGAACGTGAGATAGATCTTGGAGTGCGAAGTCAAGTACTCACAATGTATCGAAGGCGTAGGTCCAGATCCATACCAGGCAAACAACTGAGGGATTCAGTGATTGGTTTACGGAGCAAGGCAGCATGCAAGGAAATTCTACCATCTAATATCAGTGCAAATGCCGCCCATGCATCTTCCCACCACAAGCGACGTGTCCAACCTCTGTAGACAAGCCTGAAGACGGTGCAGAGTATAGCAATAGCATGCGATACCGACCCCACGACTTTCCAAAGGATTATAAACAGAAGAGCACGACATAGTGGCTACTTTTCACTCACCGAGTACCTGAGAGGAGGATGCCATTAGCAGAGAACAAGGAAAGGGTGCCCTTTACATGCAAATGTCAAAGTTCTCTAGTTATATGTGACGGCATGAGGACCCTTCATATATGGCTCTGAGCTTATCTGATTATCAGATGCGACGTTCCCAGCATTTCTGAGTATTTCAACAACCTGCAGGGCTAGGCAGACCAGCCGGTTGTTAGAGTTTCACAAACTGCATGGTGCCTGTTGGGACGTCGTTATGTTATGATTATGAAGTGCGTCCCCTCGTACGCTGACCAGTATGCAGCAGAACATACTCACAGATAGCCTTGAGACTTCAACATATGAATTCCGAGCCAGTATGGATCATTGCAGACGAAGATGATGAAAAAAATGCCAGGGCCTCGGCAGCACATAAGCAACGTACTCAAGGATGGGTATATTTTGAACCGCCGTTGATCCTGGGGCCTTCCCGTTCGTGCAAAGGGTCGAGTGACAGGAGACAAGCCTATGAGACTCAGTATAGCGCAAACCTACTCCGCTACAGTGCGAAATCGAATCTTAAATTATGTAAAAAATGATTATTACGATGTGTACTTTAGCACGCGTAAGTAACATCACATTACATCAAGTAGAAACAGGACAAGTACTGTAAGTGGGACGTTGGCAGGACTATGTAGCACTCCACTACTTGTGTGAAAAACAGAACCACCGGTGATATACAGTACTGTAAGTTGTAAGTAGGAAAGATGTTGCTAACCCTAAAGAAGGACACATAACTGCTACTATTAGCTACAAATAACGCGTCAACAATGGACTTCGCGTGAGACGCACAACCGTACTTATGCACCTCAACACTGAGGATGTGCTGACAATGGTCGGATGGCGGGTATGGACAAGAACGTCAGCCTCCTCGAGGATAAAGTGTATTTACAAAGTGAGTCTCTTCGTATAAACTGAGTCGGACGTAGGAAGCATGTAAAAGTACGCTGTGTTCAAGTTGCACGTTGCAGTGCATAGACGCCAGTAAGTATCTAAATAACATTATTTAACGTTGAGCAGCAGAACGCGGGCCGCGTTTATGTAGTGCTGAATATTTGGTGGGCAGTATATGTGCAGTGACACAGCAAAGCGTCTTGACTACAAACCTTAATATTACTAATTCAACTTCAACGACTCGTGCCTGCTTTCGTCTATACTTTGTTGAAGGCAGCGACAAGAAAATCCCGCAATGGGAGATACCAGAAAATGTGCTCACAGCGTCATGCAGTGATACTCTGGCCAGGGAACTGATGAATGAGGTGACTCCTCCCGACTGTTATTTCACTCCGCGCAGAAGTTCGTGCGCTCTGATTCTAGGCGGATCCTTCATGGGTCAAACAACGGGTGTGTTCTTATTCCACATCCGGTCTATATGCTGACCCTCGACCAGAACACAAAAGGACTTCTTGATGTATGTGGTTTCATGGTCACCACCGGTTCAAATTTTTTCTCTCATTGTCACGGCTCAGATCCTACCACATAAGCACTTTTTTTGCTTGTTGTCTCATTAATTTTCTAGAGCCGCTTGCCATACGAGTTCTACTACCAATATAAGCAGGCGGGCCAATTCGGTACCATCAACACGAGGTACGGAACACCTAATTATGTAAATAACAACCATTGTCAGTAGATGCATCGCGCAAAGTGACCAGGTAGCCGAGTATCAGTGAAACGGATGGGCCTATCCATAGCATACATGCATGCAGGAACGTCGTTGTATGGAGAAGCGCAGGCAGGCATGCCATAAGTACTTACCGTCACTCGCCTCGAATGTAATGGTTGTAGCGCCGGCGAGACAACATCACCATCGAAGTAAGACCAGCGTAGGAAAAAATGTGCTTGTCAGGGGCCACGGCTGTCACCCCTCGGCACGGTTCCGATCAGATCCGTCGGCCACCTTAGTAAAAGACGAGAGCAACCCTGCCCGATGGTGTGAATGTAGGGTGTAGCCCTCTCTGCCCTGCCTCTCTCTCAGCTCTTTGAATCTCCATACGAGTGGACCGGGCACGGACTGCTGGGGGAAACCCAGGCCAAACCTCTAAGGCAGGAGGCGGCGGCTCTACTATCGAGGATGACTACAACATGCGGACGATCGACGACTACCTACTACGAACAAGGACTCCTGCCACTACGCCAGGACACTCCCGATCTGATCTGCCCATGCCAGAACGCCCCACTACACCAGGTAGCTTCCTGTAGTAGCTTTCAGTCACTCCTCTCTGCAAACATTTTTTTGCTCATGTGCCTTTGCTTCAAGTCCTATCACTGTGTCTCGTTCGAACTTCGCCAGCTGGTGCCTTTTGCACACGATCGAGTCCTCTTCTCGGCGCGCTCCAGATATTGGTCCGATCTGTCTTAGACTATCAGTAGCCTTCTCTGCACAGATCCGTCAGCAGTTACATCGCCGCCGCGTCTCCAGAAGTGCCCAAGCCTAGAAGAGCGGCTGGGAGGCTCGTTTCAGGACGGTCACACGGTTGCAGCGTCCTCATTCTGTGGTTCATGAGAGGAACTGTAGCCACCTAGTGTGCAATGACAGACTCGGAAGCTCTATGAGGAGGAGGGTGTGGTCATTTTGATGTGGCCATTACCTCAGATGTGATTGACAGGCAGCTGATGGCCGGGGAAGGATTGGAATCACATTTCGTATTATTTCACATCGGTTTCACACAGACGAGAACTGCGTTTGATGATTTTCAAATTTTTGGACCTTGACGTGTGGAGACTTCTGCTCACTACCAGACGTCGAAAAGGGGCTCTGAAGTCATAAAGATGGAAGCTGTCACCAGTCAGTACATCATTATGGCATGCATAGTATGCTGTAATTCATGCCAGACTCAGATCGGACAGAAAACTCCCACCTCAGGCCTCAGGCCTTGATCCACTTACGGTTACACTCCGCCAAGCTAAAGGGGTGAATATTGGGGCATCCATAAATTTGTATTATGATTGACCACTTACGCAACTGGTTACAACCATCAGCTGAGCAACGACTTTTCAATATTCGCTACTCTGATCCATGTCTAAACTGCTGATATCTAGATATCCTATGTCGCAAGGAATCAGGCAGGTACTGGGACTCCAGTTGCACCTTCTGTTGCCGTATTACTAACTGATGCCATTAACTCCTGCAACGACCCAACGAGCTTTATATGAAGGCTCTGCAAGAAACGCCCTCAGATCTGGACTTCGCCATCGCACACTACCGTGGAGCGCTGGGCAGAATCTCGAATCTGTCATCCGATACTTATAGTCAATTACTGGGCGACCTTGCAAATATCTCAGTTGTGCGCTTGCAGCAACAGGGCAGTCGTGTTGATCTGCCGTGGAATGTCACCTTGTAGGATTGGTTCGTTGCCCAATTGAACATCCAATGCGAGTGATCATCCTGAAGGACTTTGCTACAGCGCTTCTTATTCGCTTGAAAGAAGACAGCACACATAATAACGTCCACCTTGCCATTCACTTCGGTGACGCACTGGCTCTGTATCCCTTCAAGCACCCAGTTAAGTGGGACCTCGTAATGAATTATGCCAGTGCTCTCTCACGCTTCAAGTATTGCGGAGATGCCGAGGACCTAGAGCGTGCAATCGAACAAGATCAGACGATGGTCGAATCATCACTTCCTCACCAATGCCCTTCAGTCCCGCTTCTAGAATTTATAACACTGTACCTGTTCATCCATTCATTGAGATGCGAAGTTCATGAAAACATCTCGAGCACAGGTTGCTCTTCGTCGCATAAGAGAGACAATTCAGCTCGACCCATCACTACCATGGACAGATACCCTCGTTATATTGTATCCTCAGGAAATCGAGGTCGATGTAGATGACGATCTCAATCGCGAGCTTGCGTTGTGAGTAGTTTTAGTGCACTTTCCATTCTGGGTCGCTGAAAAAAGCTTATTTTGCATCTAGCTACCAAGACTTACATGCTGCCAACAGTGCCCACACGCTTGCTGCCTCTCATTCTCTGCCGTTTACGCATCCTTCAGACTACTTTGCAGAGATGGGATCAAGTCCGATTTGCACATGGAACGTCTTCGCTCACAGTTAGTCGATGAACGCGCCGGGATCAAGAAGACTGAAGGGAAGAGAAGAGAAAGGGAAGGGAAGAAGTTTGGAAAACAGGTGCAGATGGAGAAGCTCAAGGCGACAGAGCGTAGTAAAAAGAACATGGAGGAGCGACTCAAGAGCCTCAAAAGAAGTAAGACTGGATTTCTGCTACGGTCATCAACTCACTAACATCCTCTCTTAGAATGCAAACACGCTCTGGAAAATGCTAAGGCGGATGCTGCAGATGCTGATACATTTGCCGGTGCATTTGATATCGCGGTTGAAGATGCCATTACCCACAGACCTTCTAAGTGTGCCAAAGGTCCTGGTAACAAGAAGATGGCGCGTCCTGCATGCGATCAAAAATCGGCTTTGGTGGCCAAGGTCGGAGGTCAAAGCAAAACACCAAAGCTTCCACGGACAACTTTGATTCGGTGCCAGGGAAACGAGGACATGGTCCGAAGGCAGGACGAGGAGCTGCGGGAGGCAGTAAGAGGCCAGGAAAAAGCAAATGTGTCGCTTCCAGGAGCCGTAAATAATACAATGTATTTGTATCTAGTTTTTCAGCTGGTATGTATCTCTCGTCACGTTCCAATATGAATGAACACAATCCTCTGTTCCAGTGGAACGACCCTTTTATCCACCTTCTTTGCGGCTGTATTCAAAGCCACTGCTGCATGCTCAGAATTCAGTCCGTCTGGTGATTTTTCGAGGAGGTCTTCGTAAAACGCCGGAGACCATATTAACCACGACAGTGTCATCGACAGCCCACATGGTTCCAACAACTCCTCTAAAGCCAGCAAACTGCATCGCAGCGGCAAGATGCACGACTTCGTCTGGGGCTGTACGATCCCCGGCGGCAGTGTGGCACGCCGACAGGAATGCAAATTCCGAGCACTGCGCGGAATCTGATGGTGCGTGAACAATGTCCAAGAGCGTCAGAGGTCCGTCACTCATGGCAAAGCAGGATTTGAGAGGGCGGTTCACGTCTTGCTTCCCGTGACATGCAAGGTGAACCCAAGCGCTGGAACGAATAGCGCGGAGGGACTCCGCGTGTGTTGCGCTTTCACCAGTCATTCGTGTCACAGGTATGATCGGCAGTAACATGCTCTGAAGCGAATCGAGTTCTTGATCGACGGTCCCGAGCTCTGCAAAACCACCAGCGGGTGCTGCCTGTCCTATCGTCAAAAGCTGTGGCGGGTTTCTGTTGTTAAGGGCGTGGCGTGGTTTTTGGCACCGCAGGAGGGCAGAAAGGGTCGATGTGTATGATGAGATATAGTGATTTGGCAGACCCTTCTCACCTTTCCGGAATGGTGCTGCCGCATGGAGCGGGATACTATTGAAACGACCGGTGGGACACCACCATATCCTCGAACCTTTGGGAAGGTGAAGGGAGGATTCTAGTCTTTTGACTACAGGAAACACGACAGCGTCCCATATTTGACGGAGTAGCTCGGTAAGCCGCCTTTCCCTGGAGCATTCTCCGCTGTGAATCGATGTATTTGTAGTAAACTCCCTGAACTGGGAGGACAATCGAAAGATATCAGATGTGTTGATGTCGGTCAGGGGGATATGTATTGGATCGTGGTCATGATGGACGATGAGTGCATCGCAGGAATATCGGCTTGCATTTGTGATTATCACTGGTCCATTCTTTGCAGCTTCCTTAAGCTTAGAAAAAGTCGGTGCGAGAAGAAAATCGCCGAACCCATCTACGAGCCGGATTCGATCTACCACACTGTCCCATTCCCTAAGGAGACGTCGGTAGTTCTGCAACCTCTCTTCGGTCACGGCATCACATGCTGCGTCTTCGAGAAGGGGGCTCAGCCTCCTGAATTCAGCAGCTAGGTGACGGCCATGTTCACCAGCGCTCTCCAAACCATCCAGCGGCGTCCGAAAATGCGCAAGGTACGTCCATAAAAGCCCTCGTCCATGCTCCAGCATCTCCACGGCGAGTGTGACCTGCCCAAGTCTGAGGGCACACGATGCAGCATCTACAGCCAAAGAGGCTGCGTATTCACGGACTGTGCGATGTCGTGATTCCACGGATGGCTTCGTCGTGACATGGCGGTCGAGAATGCTCAAGGCAGTCTGGTGGGCGTCCAATGCCGATGAGTGATGGTGTATCTCTGCTTCTTTCACCCAGAGTAATGCGACGCGGAATTTTGGAAGCGAGCCCCCAGATACGTGAGTCGATGCAAGCTTGAAGTACCGAAATGCTTCTTCCAAATGGTATGTAGATTGCGGTGCCTTGGAATAGGCACGAAGGTGGATCTGAGCATATTTTTTCCAGATCTCGAGGAGGGACGGGTGACCAGGATTGCACATGCCACGTGCCTCGTCAAGATGCTGAAATGCAGCTTGAAGTATAGCAGGATCACCTTCAAGCTCGTACTTGAGACCCTTCGCATTCGCTAGCACCTCAAGAGACGATATTCCATATTCGCCTCTTCCACGTAGTTCCAAGGCATAAGCGCTGAGCTCTAATGCCCAGTCCAGGTCTTTGGGGTTTTTGCGGTACAGAAAACGTGTCACAAGAAATGAAGCGAAATTGTTGAACAACATCCACCGACGATGCCCTTCTGGGCTAAATTTCAGCGCTTCAGAGTAGTACTGGATGCATAGGTCGAGATTATGCGGGTTCCCCTGTTCTATAAACAGTTTGTATGTGACGTTGGCAAGGTTGATTAACAAATCAGCGCGGTCTGGATGTGTTGGAGATCGCAGGCGTAGAGCCTCGTTGTATTTGTCTACAGCTGCATCTAGATCATCAGGATCCCCCTGAAACGCGAACCGTGACTGGAGAGCATTTCCAAGCGAGCATAGTGTATCAGAGCGATGCGGGTGAGACGGCGGAAAAAACTGCAGTGCTTCGTAGTGATTTTCGATGGCTGTTTCCAAGTCAACTATGTCACCAGTACGTTGAAAGCGCTTGCGGAGGGTGGTTGCAAAATTATCGAGCATTGAAGAGCGATCTGGGTGGTTTCTGGAGCAGATTCCAAGCGCTTCGCGGAAGTAACCCAAGGATATTTCAAGGTCTGCGAGGGATGCTTGCAGTTCGTAGCGGGTCATGATTGCACTCGCGAGATTACTCAGGGCATGGAGACGCCCTTTGTGACCCACTGGGCACAGCTCAAGAACAGTACTATAGAACTTGATGGCCTGTTCCAAGTCCTCTGTGCTCCCGAGTTTTTTGAAGCGAAAAAGTAAGCCGTTCCCGACGTTATTGAGCAGGATGGACCGGTTTTGATCTTCGGGAGATATCTTATCAAGAGCTTCTGTGGAGTAGGCAATGGATGACGTGAGATCGGGGGCATCACCTTCCTGCTGGTAGCGAAAGAAATGTGCGAGGGATAAATTTCCAAGCACAGAAGTGAGTGCATTGGAGGGATCGAAGTTGACTACCGACTCATATAAGAGGATAGCTTGACTGAGATCCGTGATATTCCCCTGGTGTGAGAAGCGAGTGACCAGCGCATCGGCAAGGGAAACTAGCCATGCTGCGTGAGCTGGATCGTCTTGATCGGAGATGCATGAGTATTCTTCAATTGCGAGATTAAGGTCTGATTTGCTCAAACGGTGCTCAAAGCGCTTCATGAGCATTCGAGCATACTTGGCGCGCATGATCGGGACATCAGAACTGTCCGGCGCTTGAAGGTCAATGGCCACTCTGTGACAATCGAGGGCGACATCCAAGTCAGGAGTATCGCCAACGAGATCAAAGCGCCTAGACAGTGCAATTCCTAGCTTCAAAAGTTGATCGCTCCTGCTGCGTTGAGAATCAGGGACATCCTCAGTGAGAGCGGCGTTGTAATGGCCGATAGCTAGCTCGAGGGTTTGCAGGTCATCCTGATCTCCAACAAGAGCGTACAGCTCATCTCCAATAGCGGTGTGATCTTGAGCAGGCTAGCGATACATTATTGTTAGTTTGAGGGGATGCTATGCAGCTAGATTACACTCACATCTTGATTACCGACTTCACCGTTCGCCATCTCTAGAAATGGTCGTTAGGATGGCGGCTAACGTGACTACTTACAAAGACTACCTGATTCATTTAAGTAACCGATATCGTAACATGAGGCTGCGCGAGGTAGACCGGCGGCTGTATCTCTGCGAGTTTGGGTGAGACGGAAACATTTACCTGCAGTATCATAATAAAAGTGTAGTAGGCTCCATTCACCTGAAGGCCACTTGCTTGCGATCATTTAAGCCATCAAGTAGTAGTAGGTTTCACATATTTCGCGGTTGCCAATCACCGTCACGCCTAAATACACAATTGAGATGAATCAATCAAGTGATGTTGAAATTGATGGGTAGTTTCGGACTTCGGCATCGAGACATAAGTATGTCCCTGAAATTCCCACGACTGTTTCCCTTGGACCATCTGCTTTGTCGTCACTGGCCAAGGCGTCGAGCCCGCCTTATCTCCAATTTCTGCTCGCTGTTCTCCACAGCCGAGGACGATCAAGTATCTCTTATTTTTCTTTCTGGTTCATGATTAGCCTTCCAGGCTGTAATGACGCCGCGCCCACTCATTTCTTCTTATTCTTCGAGGCGTCCTTTGTCCGCAATATTCTTGGGATCGTTACCACCCAAGGAGCAGATCATTGCTGACCTTCCAGAGCCTCCAGAAAGCCCAAGTATCGCATCCACTTCATCTGGTCTCCCTTCACCACCTGCCACGAATTCAACGGGCAGCGGTTCAACGGGCGACAATAAGAGTGCAACCGCGGGCAGCCTGCGCCAACGGCCTGCCTCGTATGCCAACGCAATCATGTCCGACCGTAACTATGACACTCCCAATACACTCGCCAAATCTTCTAGAAATATTGACGACGATGACGACGACGAAAACGATTATTCAAATGAAGAAGACGACACCGCTCGCCTTGACTGCAGTCATGCAACGAAGAGTCCGAACGAGAACCTCGTGGCCTTGCAACGAGTTAAAAGCCTTGCTGAGCGCAACCGCATGGTACGTGCTCCTTTCATTGCTCGGCGCTCATACTAATTGGAGCCTGCCCTTGCACGTGTCGTATGTTATTGTGACTTGTCACTATTGGGTGTATACTTCTAACCTCAATTTCTCGTCCTCCGATGTGACTTCCGCGAACCCTATCAACACAGGCTTTGAACAAGCTTTCTTCCTTTTCCCGCCTGAGCACTCCGTCTCCTGCAAATTCCCGTGCCTCGCGATCTCCACTTCCTCCCCTCCATGCATCCTCTTCCTCATCTTCCTCATCCGCAGCCTCCCGAATTTCCTCCCACTCCCACTCGCATTCTGTCCCTATGGCAAGACAATATGAAGGCGCACTTTCTGGATCTGAAACAGAACGTGAAAGTCTGCGCGCTCCAACCCCCTCATACTCTAATTCATATTCCAACTCTCGTTCGTATGGCTCTTCATCTCCAGAACGTTCATCAACGCCACCTCCCAGCATCCCGGCTCCGCGTACGAGGGAGCGTCGCACATCTGCTCCCGCTTCACCAATTCAATCTCGACAGCCTTCTCCCGCGCCGTCGCACACTCCTCGGAAACGAGTCTCTATAGCCAGTGCAATGTCTGCGCCTAATGGGGGCATATCTCATGATGTGACGAGCGCGGCGCTGGCCGCTGTCGCATCGTCACGACGTAGTCCAACTAGTAGCGGGAACCGACGTTCGCGGCAACCGCTTCCCCGAGAATTTAGAGACGGCGATCGAGATCGAAATACTTTAGAAGGCAGGGTAAGATGACTTGCCCATGTTCCCTTGACTCTCGCTGACAGACTTCACAGACCTCGATCGAGCCTATGACACCACATCACAACTCGCATCAGGATAGCTATACTTCCAATTCCAGCACCTCTTTCAGAACCTCTCCATACACAAATGCCAATCCCCAATATTCACCACGCGGCACTCGTACCAACCGTTCATCAACCGTTCGTGATCTAACGCGCCGTCACCAAACGCGCTGGTTGTCGGAAGATATTTCCAACAACCCAGATTCCGGTCGCAGACAAACACAACGTGGTGGCAGTGCCGAGAGCACCCTGGGAGCTGGAGGGCGTCTGGTTGGTGAAGGTCTCCGTGCTGCCGGCATTGGTATGCGGAATGGGACCCAGGCCAACGATGATGTCTTTGGGCACGCCAATGACTCTCGTATGTCTTTACGCCGCACAAGGACGACTGGCTCTAACACCAGTCGAACGGTCGAGTGGGAGGATGAAGATAGAGCGGCAGATGACCGAAGTCGAGCAAGCGGCTCAAGCGGCGCGCGACTCAGTGAAGGTGCAGGTCCCTCTACTAGGCCCCATCTGTCGTCAGATCCGAGCAGAGCACCATCTGCACTCTTGGCAGAACGAGATCCGAGAGGGGGGCGCGCCGCTTCCTCAAGGCCAGCGACTTCCATGGCGGAGTTCTATCATGGGGAGGATGGAAGTGCTGAGAGGAGCATGACTTTTTCGTTCCGCTCCAGACGACAGCAATCGGGCGTTGAGCGACAACCTCCGGGAGGATTACCCAGTATCCGTCCGATTCCTCTTCAGCAAACCCCAGCAGCACCAACACCACCAGACAGGTCACGTAGCAGCACACTCACCCGACGTCATACCTCAATGACACCTCTTGGAAATGGGTCGGTCTCTAGTCTCCACAGTCACCAACAGAGTGCGGAGCATACCAGACTCATGCTAGAGTCTTTGACGATGTTCGAGAGCATTTTGTCCCGTCTGCCGAATCAGTCTGCATCTGTGCCAGAGCTGTTCCGCAGCGCAGAGACAATTGTTCTTGCCTCCGAGAAGTTGAATGCGTTGCTGAGAACGGGTACAAATCGAGCGCTAGAAGAGCAGATAGACGCTGAGATGGACGACGAGACACCAGGCGAGATGCCCACCAGTGAAATCTGGAGGAGGGTGGGAGGGGAGTACCGCGAGAGCCTGCGTGTGAGCGACGAAGTCGTTCGTACCATCACAGGTTTCTTGCTTGGAGTCGGGAAAGTTGTGAAGGAGGCTTCCGCTGGTGCGTTGAATGACCCGGGACACCAGCACTCGAGAAGCAACCTTGGCGACGACGTTTCCCGCCGAACGCCCGAAATAGATAGGAGCAGTAGTATAAGTCGTCAGGATGGAAGGAGGAGTGTGGAGTCACGACGGAGTTGGGAGCCTTCTATCCCCAGTGCTGACTTGTCTAGAAGGTTAGCTGGCCGCGGTGAAGGAGTTGCTGCACGCCCGCCTTCGTCCAGAGACCGTGATATAGATCAAGATCCGCCTTCTTCGTCACGCACCCTTCCTCCTCTGCCTCCCCCGCCTCTATCTGCCACACGTAGGCTTTTCACACCGCGAGAACAGCGCGAGCATCAGATGACATCAAATGCACTCACTACTCATAGCACCCCATCTGATGCCGTTGACCTCTCCCTGGAATATGAGCCTTCACCAACACCTGCCTCTCGGGGTGTGTCTGCAGGCCGTCAAAAACCGCTTCCAGCTCTCGCCATCCCGCCACCTCTTCCTACCTTACCCTCTGAATCCCTTATGCGCAGGTCAAATAGCAGCCTGCTAGATAAAAGCAATCGTCGCAAACCTTCCGCTACATCCACCGCTACCATCCGAGGACCAACAACGCCTTTCCCCCTGCCGTCCTCTAATCCGACCACCGCCGTGACTACCCATACGGTATCCAACTCCCCTGAAACCTCGACTTTCCCTCTATCCCGTGTCGACTCCCAGGATTCCGTTCGATCATCTGTAACCTTCTCGCGGCCTTCTGAAGTATCACTATCTGCATTACAACAGCAGCACATACGAGATGAGGCACGCAGAAAAATCATTCCCCCCTTTTCTTCTGCTGAAGAAGACATGAACGCGCCCCCAGCGCCTTCGCCTGCTATTCAAGTCCGCACTCCACTTTCAGGCTCAGAAACGGAGCGAGATACCCGTCGGCGGACGATTGGTGTGCGAGCAGCTCGTATGTCGTTGGACAGTATTCGTGATGAAAGGGAAGGTGACAATGGGGGTTCTCTGTCGCGCACCGTCGCTCTACCTTCGCAAAGGCGGGAGAGGCGACGGACTGTGACGGAGGTGTTTGCATAGCGATCGTAGGATCGTTATGCGTGTGTTTCCCTACCTCTTTCCAAGTAAGTCGTACCGTCAACTGTTGATGACAAAGCACTGACGACTAGCAAAGAAATTTTGTAATTTGCCTTTTCTTTCCGCCATCGCGCATTATATCCCGGCACTCATCTCGAATCCATCGGACTATATCGACCGATTCCTCCTCTCATTAACTTTATTCTTGATCTTTGTGCCGTCTCATCCTCTTGCCCTGGCTGGCCCTCAGATTTTTCTCGTTCGTGCCTGCTCCCTCTCCTCTCTTCTCATTGTTTCTCTATCTTGTCTTGTTACACAATGTGTCTTACGCCGCACGTAGGTTTTATGCCCTTGGGTACGAGTATACCCATGCACGAATATGATAAGTCCTCCGTCGAAACACTACTGGTATTCTTGAAGATTATCGTAGAGCTTTCTAATATTATTACGATTGATTCAAAACGCACACTGATGTTCTGAATTGGCAGAGTTGTTTGGTTGGTTTGTCTTTGACGCACAGATTAGATTCTGTAATGTTTCAAACTCCGCTAGGTATTCGCTCCACCAACGACGTCCGTCATCGCTACTGATTAGCATGGCTTACCGGACCTCGGCCTCAAGCCGCCAGATGGTTGGCATCCTCAACGAGTACGACTTATCATCAACCCAAAATGATCTCAGCAGCTACGCTCCGCGGAAAAATCGCGCCATACCAAAAAGGAAATTTGGCAATCTTTACCTTTGACGAGGACATATTTTGGACGTGGCTGGAGGCTAGCTGTCAAATAACAACAGGGGATCCAACTGCATTTCAGTTGTATGCTGTGTTGTTTTTCAACAAGTTCGTGGATCGCGGTTGTCTGCGTATAGGTGTTGCCACTCAGAAAGCTCTGTGATAGGTCGAAGTGGAGCACATGGAGCACATGACTGCTCCTTGAACCACGCGGTGGCGCAATGATATTCAACGCTTTTCAGACAGTAGATGTTGACACCAGGCAGAAAGCACTCCACCAATACCAGTCTTGGGAGTGCTGATAACTCAATACCTCATGATTCGACTCCACATATTCACCGCGCTACTAATTGCAGATATGCCACAAATCAACACCACATCCGCAAGCAGACGTGCATGTTCTCCTATTCCATACGGGGTGTATTCTCCGGTGTTTTGGGTGTGCTATAGCCTATCGTGCGCGCCTGTCAATGGACCTGCCGATGCAATCGCTTCCGAGACGGGAGAGTAATGAAATGTCGATCAGAGCGGCGTGAATCAAATATCAATGTTCCACCTCGTTTTGGATATATCTAGCTTGCTCGTTTCAGGTTGGTGAATACACTAGTCTGGTTATGTGGTCGATTCTGCCTCACGATGAAACTTGAAATCGCTCATGAATTCAGTGCCAGGCGTATGCATGACCCCAGCAGATGGCACCCCAGATCTGCTAGCATTCGTGCGCCCAATCTGCTTCAAGTCCTTGCGACTACATCTATAAAACTTATTGATCCGTTGACTAGCCTTATGAACTGGGCAAGATCGATGGCGATTCGGCGAAGGAAGCTATCAGAAGAGTCAAATCCCCCCAGCAAGCATTGAAAAAGATCGGCTCCCAATGTTTACCGGTCGCGGGTTCCTAGGGGTTCCTTCGAGCTGTTGTTCAATGGTGTTAGTGAGATCGCTGACCTTCAAATTGATTGACAGTTTGACTGCTTTATGGGTAGGAGAGCGCATTTTTAGACCGGCTGGTCCGGGCTGGAAGATCAGCTCAAGACTTATCGAAGTTGATTGACAATTTGACTGCTTTATGCGTGGATATCAGGTTTTTGCGACTGGCTGGAAGATCATGTCCATACTTATCGCCGACCTTCGAAGTTGATTGGCCGTTTGACTGCTTTGTGCGTGGATAACAGGTTTTTGCGACTGGCTGAAGACCAGGTTAATACTTATCGCTAACCTTCGAATTGATTGACTGCTCGACTGCTTTATGGCACATTTTCGCGACCGACCGAATGACCAGGTCAGTGCTTATCGTCAGTGCCACTTGGGCCTATATGATTCACACGCAAGGGGAGACAAGGGGCCCAAATTATTCCAAATGACGTCGATGGCTGTTCCGCTTCGAGGAAAGACCTCACAGTACTCGTGCTCCGCCTGAGAAACGCCATGGGTTCATGCATATGCGGTTGAATGGCGCGATCCCGAGTCACTGGATACGCCAGATCCTTCTCGTGGTAGATGAAGTTCTGTATGATGTGATGGAGTAGCAACGGGGTCCGACTGCACCTTCGCGAAACGGATGAAGCGAACTACCCGGACGAGCGAAGCTCGGCGCATCTGATGCGGGCAGAACTACGTATTCGACGGATTGCTCCCCCTGAGCGCGCGCGATTAGATAGGCAACTTGCAGACGTACCGTCAGGCACGGAGAAAAGAGGTTACCAACCTTCTGAACGAGGGTCCTGCCATGACCCACGGGGCGCCAATTCAACCACGCAGTTCTGAAAAGGACATGTGAAAATACATTTGCTACATCAGATTCTCGCGAATAATGGACCAAATAAGTCGGGTGATACTCAATAGCCCAAAGTCAAACCTTAACGGTAGATCGACTTCAGAGTTCGTTTGGAGTGGCTAAATTAGACTGACGCTATCATACTTTCGCTAATAGCCACCCTGAATACTCTGGTGGAGTCACTGAACACGTCGACGAGGAGTGATAAGAAACGTTCTACGTCAGTTGTCCTAATGTAGAGACACATGCGGCACGGTCAGCGCGGAAATAACTGGAAATGAATGTGACAAAGATAGATAGACTTCGCAAAAGTGCACTGCTTTCAGGCTACGAACCTAGTGATGCGGCGTGCGGGAATTGCTGCAATTACGCGAGTCCGACCTCTTTCACGAGTCTCACTGTGATGGCGCAATGATATTGTGTTGTAGCAGAAACTAAGGAAAACCTACCGTAACGATAACTACCATAGTCCATACGGTTTCATGTTCAGAATACAAATTGACGTGTCTGTTTCAGAGACTGTCGTGACGCGGTGGTAGAGCACGGCTGAGTTATATCCGTCATGCCGACGAGCGTTTGTCCTTTATCGATCACACGTGTCTCCCTAATTAGGCAACTCTTCAAGTTCATTCCGCCCTTTTCGAATTGCTCAGTCTCGTTGTCGTACTGCCATGCCGCTATGCAAGCTCCTCTTAAGTCGCACATGTTAGGGCTTAGACGCTTGCTTATCACTTATCATTAAGCAGGACCCCAGTGATAAACCGTGCCAGTACTCCGAGCTGTGAAATAGATAACTTTCTTTGTCAAGGCGATTCCACTCCACTGGCTTCTAGCAATTTTTTTTGTCTCCCTTGACGTCACTTGGCACAAAACAAGGATTGCTGGTAAATGCGAACTATATAAGATGGGGTCAGAAATTGAGATCCCATCATCATCAGCGTTTCCACTGCAGCAGCCTTTCATACCTTTCCTACCTTTCATACCTTGCATAACCTGATACCCATCCACGACAACACCCCAATCTTGAACGAAATAATGTCTTCTCTAAATATTCAGACATTTTATGCCGACGCTGTCCTGTTCGACATGGTGTGTATTTTCTTCTGTAGGGGTTCCAAATCTAACTCTGCCAGTGTGTTACAGGACGGTACCCTCACGGACTCTATTGCAGCTGTTGAAGCAGCTTGGGGCAAAGTCGCCAAAGACATTGGTCAAGACCCCACATATGTGATCGCTGCTACCCATGGAAAGCGCGCCGTCGACAACCTCGCGCAATTCAAGCCGCATATCAAGGCGCACGAGATGGACGATGAGGTACAAAATTTCGAGGAGAGCATTCTCTTCTTCGCAGATGCCTACAACGTCCACGGACCAGGCTCACAGATCACTTCGCTCGCGAGCTCGCCGTTCTCCAATAGCCCTCTAAGCTCCGGTTACGCGACCCCTGATCTGTCAATGTCCCCAAGCAGCTCCGCGCCTTCTTCTCGTACATCGTCATTTGTCTCACCTCGCCGACCATCATTTGCCAGCAAGCTGAATAGCATGCTCGCTATGACAGCCGTACCTGAAGCTTCCGTCTACGGCCAGGGTCCCCACTTTGAGGACTCTATTATGGAAGAAGATCACCAGGACGTCATCACGTTCGAGGCAGATAAAAAGAAACACTGCCTCGAGGCCTGGCAACAGGAAGCAGCAAGTGTTGATCGCTCAGTGCGGATTTTGCCCGGTGTGAAGAGAATCATGAATTCTATTCCTCAAGGCCGTTATGCCGTCGCCACTTCGGGTGCAAAAACATATGGTATGTGGGTTTCTAGTTACGATGAAGTATGATGCTAATCATAGTTACAGCATATGGTTGCATGACTCGCGTGGGCATTACCCCGCCCAAAGTGACTATTACCGCAGATGACAAGCGTCTCAAGGCCGGCAAGCCCGCCCCAGACCCATTCCTCCTCGCTGCTAGCGAACTCGGCTTTTCTGCGAAAAACTGTGTTGTGTTCGAGGATTCCCCCAGTGGAATCCGCGCAGGTGTGGCTAGCGGTGCCACCGTAATCGCCGTGTGCACTAGCCATGAGAGGAAGCAGATCGAGCACGTTGGCGCCCACTTTGTGGTGGAAAACATGGACAAAGTGAAATGTGAGCCATGTGCGGATGGCAGACTCAAGTTTACTGTGCAGCTATGATTTTTCCTTGACGGAATCCCTATCTTGACTTTCCTTGAGCGGAAAGGCCGGTTACCTCCGCGATGTATATGATCACCTTCCCATTTCATTCCCGTATGTACGATACGATTCTTACTGAGATCTGCACTCCAAGAAGAGATGCGTGTATGTACATATATAGCGTATTTGGATTGCTCTTGTAATTTCGAACACTATGCAATACCCAATCTAGCGTCGCCGTGTGCCTGTTTACAATTATTCGTCGAGAACGCTATTACCGACTCACCAGCTTCACATTCAAAAAATTTCTCGCGTCTGATTCTAGCACAAGGCTTCTAGCTTGAGGAGTTTCGTCTTGCCTCGGATCCAGCACGTCGATTCATTCGCGCAGATAAAATCTCTCCCCCCGTATTTCAATTGACATTTGACTGCGGCCATTTAGGAGGCCATAGACAAAGGACCGGCCACGAATAGTGCTAGATCCGATCGATCTCTCCCGCGATTTTCAGCCTTGCAGTAATGCATGGTCTTCGAAGATGGGTACGTTCTGCCGAAGGCCGATACTAGTGTATACTACTGGGGGATAAGTGGGGATGTGTTCTGAATTGGTTCTGAAGAATCTGAACTTCTGAGTTTGCATGAATCATCTTTTTTTTTCCCGGTTCCATCGCACTGGCAGGAAACTTCCAAATTGTAAGTAAGTACCACCAATAGGTATATCCCTCAGGACTAACCCCATCTTAGCAAGGAGATCTCACCGTTACAGTCCCGAAAGACAGACCAGAAGCCTCAGTGCGCTGCCAGTGCGAATTCAGACCGCGGCTTTTGACAGAACCCGATGACCGTCGGTATCAGGCAGGAAGATGAAATTCGACACAATTTGAGATATTCCAAAGCATGCTGAAGCCCAGGTATTATGTAGGTGTCTTCTCGTCTTGTTCCGATCCTCTATGTTGGGCCTTGGTTTCATCTAGTCCTCTCCGTTAAATCATTAAGCGAGTCCCTAACTCTCCTTCCCAACGACCTCGTCCAAAAACGCGTTTGAAAGCTTCACGCACTGCTCGTAGCACTTCGTGAATCCATCCTGCGAATCCACCATTTCTAAGACCAATTCTCTGTTAATGATGACAATTAAACCGACTCACCAGTCCCCCATAATACGGGTCCTGAATTGGCTTATTATCTGACAGGTAGGAACCCCAGAGCTTCACTGTCGCTTCAGATCCTTGACTGCGACCGACATGTCGCTCCAACGCACGCAGATTGGAACCGTCGGCTGCGAGTATATAGTCGAAGGAGGTGAAATCGGAGGTGCGGACTTGCCGCGCTGAATGGGATATGGGAACGTCGTTCTGGGTGGTAGTCCTTAGGAACACATTAAGATGCTGAGTGGGAGAAGAGGCATACCATGCCGCACACTGCGACTGTCCTGCGGTCCGCGATAGTTCAGCAGGGTGAAACAAAAGTGCGAATGCGTATTCACCGTTCGTCAGGATCCTCCCCTATATGTGCTGCAGCCGTGCCAGCGCTGTCGACTTGAATATCGGTGATCCCGCGCTTGAGGGCTTCGTTGCGGAGCACCGCTTCTCCCATAGGGGAACGGCAGATATTGCCGAGGCAGACGATGAGGACTGAGATTGTCATTACGATATACTAACTTAGTGTGGCGAGTGAAGCTTTGAAGGATCTTATCAATTGCATCCTTCTATGGTCTAGGTGCTCGCACGTTCATTTCATTCAGAAGGGACGAACATAAGTAGAACTGCATTACGCAGTTGCGCCATAGGTAATGAGTATATGGTTACAAGCAGAACGTGTTTTATAGAACTCTTGCTAGATGTACCAAATCGAATGAAGAATCAAGTCCATCGGGCCTTCGCATTTTTACCAGCGCCACATGAATATTTGCTCACTCTCATCGCAACCAATCTTGTCTGGCATGATGTATTCATGCGCATTCTCAATCAGATCAGACCCATCAAGATACCGGAGGGATGACTCAATGGCAATTCAGTGACCCAACGTGTTCGATATCACCATTGTACCTGTCGACACCTTGTACAGACCCCGTGTGTGTCCCAAAAATAAAGAACAGATAACACATACTATGTACAACATTTGCAGCAGTCCTTCCCGATAAAACATGGACAAAAAAGGGCATTAGAGTCGTGGAGGTAAGAACATTACAGGCAGGACGCTAGTCTTCAATGGGATGCTGGCACTGCATCCAGAATGGACCTAAGGTTCGATATTAGCCTCTGATATGAAAAGTTGGCCTGACGATATCGAACACACCAATGGGATCCTGTGGATCATGCAAGGTCGTAGACCAAGCCCCAAGAACTCCATACTGAGAACGAATGTTGCCCATCACAATCGCTTCGCCACTGTTTGAGAAGATATGATCAATAGATGAATAATGCACGTGCAAGGATCATACCACCACACTGGCTGGTCTCCATTGCCGGCAACCTGTAACAACCTCAGCGTCAGCAAGAACGAACTGTCAGATTAGGCTGGTGAAGCATACAAAGTGCCACCGTATCTGGTCGTCAGGCGTCAGTTTGACGTAGCCGACAATAGTGAAATTGCCATCCATCTCTCCTACGTAGTTGATTATTGGTCGCGTCGGGTGATCCGGGTCTTTCTCAACGTTGATCACACGGAAAAAGATGTCCACTGCACTGAATGTCTCTTGTAACTCTTCATCTTCGAATATAGTGACATCAAGTGGCTCGTCCTCTGGCAACTGTGCAACATGAAATTCCCGTCAGACGAGACGATAGTAACAGAGGTATCAAGGGTGGTAGAGCGCACATTAAGATCATTGTAAACTGGACAGGAACAATGTGCCGCGTCAGGGATAATTGGAGAACAAGAACGTTGACGACTTACTTAATAACTCCCGGTGATCCATGAAACAATAAGAGATGCGCCACAGGCCCTCGACGCCAGCCCAATCAGTCTCGTGATTCAGATCTATGCTCGGTGGTATGTTGGCCTGACAGAAAATCAGGTTCATAGAGCAAATTTCAAATGCAAGCTCTTCCACTTCTTCCCTCTCTACCAACGCGCGTGCAAAGACATGCGCAAGCTTCTGCATATGCACCCAATCGACTTCTCCACTCCCATCTCGCAAAAAAGGCCCAAAGTTATTTGAGGACCGGTAGTTGCGCTGACTGTACACAAATGCTCGAGACTCTACTCTCTTCGCTGCCAAACCGTCTCTGTCAGTCAACCCAAACCATGTGTGCAAGCGTGCGCGCAGCTGTTGTTCTTCATGTGACTGGCTCTCCAGATCAAGGAATGTGCCGTCTTGTAGGAGCGTTTGCATCCACGTTACATTACGGGATGTCGGCTCGCTCTCAGGGAAAGGTAACGGAGGGACATTCGTGACCATGTCAAGCAGGGTTCGCAGTACTTGACATCTTTCGTCTGGTCGACAGACAGTAACATCATTCACGACTGTGTTTGCACGGATGATGCGTTGTAGCTCTTCCCTCCATTTGATGTCAGTTCGGCGATTGCCGAGATGAGTGACCGCTTGGCGGGGGTCATCAAATGGTTGCGCCAAGTAAAGAGCTCGCCAGAAATGCTCATCACCGACGGGGTAGATGAGGTCGCGGAAGAATCGACACACTTGTGCTGCACTTGCGACATTGGTGGGGCCAGAAATCAAGAGAATGTGCTCTAACACTTCAAACGGCAGGTCGGTAATGCGAGCCGCGCCAGAACCCATTAGACAGCGTTGAGTCGAGGTTGGGGAAGGTACGTCAACGACGACCGGAGGCGAGGCTATTTACACTGAAGGGGTTGTTCGACTGGGTTGGAGAAGGAAGAGCGAGTTGGGAAGATAAACCTCCGGCTCATGAATGATGATATAGTTCAATCACAATACTCGAAAAAATTCTTTCACTATCGAGGGTCGTGTGGGTAGTGCGCTCTGAATCGAGCAACTTGCTGATCACGGCAAGATACTAAAATCAATAAAAATTCTCTTTTTGATGTGGAAGTGATCCCTGAGTGTGTGTACACTCTTTTACTCGGGGCACAATATGATCCGACATCAATAGCTTGAATCTAGCATTATAGGGGTGATTGAACTGAAGGGCGGCCGTGACTCTTCGGTCACCCTTTGGTTCTGTGGGCCACTAATACTGAGGTCGCGCATCTGGTAGTATATGTATATGTTTTGCATCAGAATATTCTATATAACAAAAACTGAAGAGCGAAGTTGCTGTATTGCGGCCTCGGCCTATTGAGGCCTCGTCTGGAGCTGTCATCTCGAGGTACTTGGCGTGGGTCTTAGCGTGTTCTAAATCCTAGATTTCTGGTTGGAGACTGGGAGAGTGTGCCTGGGTCTGCAGTACCCGTGCCGCGTTTCGTCAGATACCTCAGCTCCAATTGGATATGCTGATACAGCGGCTCATGTTGCCCGCATGTCGGTGCTGGGATGGCAGGGACAGACGGCTGAAATTTGGCATCTTTGTCATCAGAGTCCTCCTTTCGGAGCTCCCTCTGCGTTGCCTGGGTAGCAGAACGCGTGGTACGCACCACAATGGGGTGGAAGCGGTGCGATCACGGCACGGCGGCAGAGTGGATGGGCAAGGGAATGTAGATGTCCTAGTCACGACGTCCGGGACAGAGTAGGGTGGGAGTCGATGGTTAGACGTACCGATTTTTTCTTGTTTCAAACCACCTCTTTTAATATCCGGTTGAGTATACCGGCGGTGTAAACTGATATTCTACCACATTTCTACAGCTTGGATACATCCGCACATTCTCCAATCGAAAAATAGACAACTACCAGTCAACATAGGTCAACACTCACAAGGTGCCTTTTTTAGAGGTGAAGGTTGAAAGGTACTTACCAGCATACAAAAACGGCCAGTTAGAGCCTGATCGGACTGCTCAGCAGTGCCATTGATGACCAGCCTGGAATGAACAAAGTTCTGTCAAATACGAGGGACAATAGCTTTATCAGATAGCTTCTGTTACCCAGTTTATTGACAAGCTACACACCAGAAAAGCCAGGCGTGGGCGGCTTGAAGCAAAAATAATCCGGTGTGTATTACTTATGTACCCACAGAAGAGCCAACCCGACCGGCATATGCACGGTGTGTATAAATTAATACTAGTGTTACCGCTCGATCCGGATCGAAGTTGGGCTCGAGAGGGATTGAGAACTTAGAAGATTTCCAGAACGGGTGGGGAATGCTTGGCGTGCCGAGGTGTGCATGTCCCTTGATGAAAATAGTATTGCACGTTCGGAAGGGACGAATGAAGCCTGCGCAGGAAGAGCGTCCATTGAGATCTACGTTCGTTATTGTGACCGGCCATACGCAAGTGTGTAAGTTGCATATTCATCAACTGGCGGGGCAGAAGGCAAATACAGTTTCGGTTGTGCTAGTCTCCCCTAGGCAGACCGATAGAAGGAGGACAGTCATTCCTTCAGTAAAGCGGCTGCGCTTACCTGAATTAGCCATGTTCTTTTTGCTGCTCCGCCCACGGGTGCCGTGCAGTCTACCCACGTCCTCGACAGCTTGTTTTACGTTTGCAGCCCGTCTCCGCTGTCGCGTCATCATTGACAAGTTGGCAACTGGAGTGGTTGAGTCTTGCAGGACTTCTACACCTCGGGTGGTATTTGACTAGGCCCAGTCAATAAATATGCTTAAAATTCGGGATGGTGTAAAGATTAGGTGCGGGGGGATTTTCACAAATACTTAGCCTGCCGTAGTTTTGAAAGACGGAAGACAGGTGCTCGAGCCTCGAGAACACGAGTTCGGTGGCTATAGAACGATGTCACCCTAAACGCCAACATCTAGCGAAGTCACCTTGAACTCTAATTTGCGTTAGGCTAATTACCAACACATGACAGCATATGACACTTAGACTTGCAGGCAAGGTAAAATGTCTTGGCTGGGGAAGACTTTGGGACAAACTTGAAGCATTGGCGACCGGCGGGCACGGCATACATGAAAAAAACAAGAGAATGGCCTGGCGGGGATATGACAAAAGTCATAACGACTATTGTTCCGAATAATGCTTATGTAACATGCCAGAATGCAGGAGCAAGTTGAAGGTCACCAAAATACATGAACGCTCCACACGTTTTCAGCATTCACGACATTCATTCTTTATCTTTTCTCTCTCGTTGGCAGGCCCACCTAGACTTCCGTTTTCAAGAACGTGACCAGTGACCTGCAGCCCTACGAAAATTTACACCGAAATATGTACGATTCGGTGCTACGCTATTGTCCTCGTACTCACGCGCACAATCATACTTCAGCGCTTTCCTGATCACTGCATTATTTTCGATACCCGAGATGGTCGCCGCCAGAGGTCCTCCGCCTGCACCCGCGCCCCCGCTTCCGCCGCACAAACGGTCTACGAATTATGGGTACTATATCCCGATGGACGGTGGCGGGAGCATGCTTACTGTGCGTTCTTCGTGTTTCCCATACATGTATTCGTGTTATGGGGCGGTGTTGATGTGATTGATACGCTCTACAGCAAGTCCCGGATACGTATCCGGCAGGCCTTGGAGAACCCATAAACGTCATCATTTCCGCCTACTCCGATTCAGCGGTGCTGCAGAACAATGTGGCTAATGGTGGTCTTATCAATTATTTCCAGTGAGCATGTACGTCTCTGCTCTCGAGGAGTTGTCCTTACGTGCAAGCAGGTCATTCGGTTTCTCGACAGAGTGTTTGGGTCAGCATTCGGGTAGCGATCAAGCCGCCGATCTCGGTGATGGGAATGGTTATTGTACGTCTTGTGTTTGATTGCCAATCGGCTTTGCCCGGAGCTTAGTGTTTCAGTGAACGAAACTGCCGTTATTCGTTGGGACTACGGGGATGCCAATCTCGGAACTTGCCAGGAGACGGTCGAAGGAGGGAACCACTTCCGTTATTGGATACAGAATGGGCAAACCGCAGACTCGGGCGCAATATTCATGGCAACTTCATACGAGATGCCTATCGCTGGTGTGTCGGCGAGGTAACTTTAATCACAATTTCTAATGACCGTGTTACAGAGCAGCATAATATCATAGTCAATGGGTACGAATTGTGCTCATTCAATAATCTTCCACTGATGTTTCGCAGCTATAACCTAGGTCGAGACTGGCTCGTTGGCAATGCTACTGCGCAGTCGACCATCCTTCCATCATTAAATATGACCAACACATCGACGTACTCGGGACAAACATCCTTTAATAACTATACCTACGCGACTACCGCGACGTATGTCCCTGGGCTGCTACAGAACACTAGCAATGGTATCAATCACTATCAGAGTGTCGCTGTCAACGGATTAAATGCGATCGACGGACTTGTGGCGGTACTAACCGTAAAGATAGTTCAGCAGCCTGGTAGTAATACAAGCGGGTGGGTCACTATCTTGGTTGACGACACATGCCCATTTGTGCTGACTTTGTACCTTGCACTAGAGCGGGATGGTCAAATCGTCCCGCAAGACTTATGTGGACGCTCCTTGCAATGGCGTGCGCTATGCTCGCGTCATTGCTTTAGATTTACAGACCTCATTACAGACATTCCCGGACAGTGGGACATTAACCTCGCACGTAGATTTGGATGACTTTTATTTCTAATCATCTGGAGGTATCCCTCCGCATAGTATATTTCACCTCTGATCTCACCAGCTGGCTGCTACTCATTGACACTTGTACATTTCTGGTACATTCCTACTTATGACTTCACTTGTATGTGCATCGCTCAGACAGTACCTTCGTTGACCTAGATATTCTTTGACGGATTATCACTTGTATCTATGTGCCTGTCAGCTACGCCTGAGTGCTGTTAATAACATGATGTCGCCCATATGGGCCGATTGTGATTGTGATATTGTCGGAACATGGATGTCATATGTTAAAGTACTGGGGCATAGTCGCGCATACATTATCGTTACATTTGTCACTCTTTGCATGTTACATGATGATCAACAATATTGGTATGGTTGGGTATTGGGTTGCATAAGGCGCTCCTGGCGATCAATAACCTGACCTTTCGAAGGCAGTTTCTTTGGCTGCAGAACAATTAACTCGAGCGTCACAAGTAAGATCTGTCATACTCACCACTGTGCTTCGCCTTCTGCGCGTCGACGAAGTCCAACTAGAGTAATAATTCACATTATGGGCTGCACAGATGATATAGCGAGATAAAACGTACACCCTTCGTCTCGACCATGCGGTCAATGAAGGCTCCAGCAAAACCAGCACTACGAACGTCAACGTCAGTTGCGATATTTCCCTTTCACGGCCAAAAGACATACAGGATCTCTTTGGCTTTGTCGTGGCTTGCAGGCTTGCCATTCTTCTCGCAGTGCTCATTGTAGGCTTTCATTGCCTATGATGCCGTTGGATTAGAAGATCAAGACAGGATGAAGGAGAGCTTCTCACCTCGTAAGAAGCGGCACCAGCGATCAGCTCATGAGAGAGCGTCGCCTTGTGAGGTGCATTAGTGACCTACGATGTTCGCGATCAGATGAGGTATGTACTGTATAGGCGATTACATACCTGATCGTAAGCGTTAGAGAGGTCTTCGTGGTGGTGGTGAGGCATGATGATAAGGGAGTAGATAAAGTGGGGTGAAGATCAGACTCGGGAAGACGGGAAGGCATTTATACCTTTTGTGTTTCGCTGAGTTTGCCAAGTTTAGCACAGGGACGTTTAGTTAGGTTGCTAGCTGCATTTCTGGAGATCTTGATGATGTTTCGGGTCTTACGGTCTCGCGTTAGATCATTACCGGTGTGGTACGCAGCAGGGTAGCATGATAGCATTATCTTATCTATCCCATTAGGAAGGGATAAGTGCGCATTCAACAATATTACGTAATATTCGCTGCTTGAATTCAGTTTGACTCATGAATTCATCATCATACATCATGTTCGACTTTCGCGAGTCAGTCAGAGTCGAGTCGACATGCTCTGCTTGCTTATAAAACCTGCTCTCTTCCCTTTAAAACTTCTCTGACACTTGCTCTCAACGTGCTGCGTTCTCTCTGAAACTGTCGCATTGCATTCATTGCCTTGCGGTTACTTGTTGTAATCCACTGCTCCCGGATCCTGGTGCACTGCACTATTCGCTTGTGAAAGGAGAATCCTCGTGGCAATGCTGGAGGTCTAGCGAATATTTGAACCATTTTCACCGCCCTCACATAGTTCACCGCATCGAGACCGCACTCGGCATGTGCCAATCAACGGCTCAAGGTAAGTTCCGATTCTGACTTCCCTCCGAAGGATCCAGGCATTTCCCGTCCGCCCAAACTGTACCGTGGAATACCGTAACGATATTCCCCACGATTTATTATAATATCAACGATGTCCAGGTTACAAACTTTGGATTTAGACTGTGCATCTGCCACTTGTCGCTCGCAAAGCGCCTAGTGACAGGCAGACCCGCGCTGCATCTCGTGTCCTGGACGCCATCAATGCCTCAGCATCTTTCCGCCACGTCGTTCGAGAACAGATTACTTATCGTGTCTCGATACAGAGATCACAATCATTCACTGCACTGGTTCTCCCAAAACAGGCTTCATTTCCTGTAGTCATTGTGCTGGTAATAACCCGATCGAGCGCACAATGACTGCTGCAGTTGTTAATATCTTGCGACTTTCCTGGAGAACAATTACTCTCGTTCATAAGGCTCCGGTGTCCACTAGCTTGCGGCGATCAAACGATGTTAGAGTGCGTCAGTTCTTCTGATTCTTCCAGAAGAATACTAGTGTTTCATACCCTGACTGCGGATTAATACCAGCTCCTGCAGTCGCCAACGGCGCAGGCACTCGCAGCCATCGCAGCCAGGAGAAATCGAACACGACAGCTCGCAGCAGCTGGAGATCACGCAGCATCTTTGGCTCCCACGCATAACTCGCTAGTACATTGTGCACGTGTTTTCTCTGGCGGTGGGTGACGTGTCCGCTGACTGGTTGCTCGGCAAGGTATCCGATTGGTTACAGCAAGCATTTGACATGGATAGCGGGCCGCCACCCTAGCAGGCCACGCCCTATTTTCCGAGTCGTGGTCGTTGAGCGCGCCTAAATCTGACTCAGTATGCGGTAACGACGGCGCAGCCACCACGGATTCAATCCAGTCCCGATTCCCGAGGCCATGGTCATCGGAATATCTCAGAGGATGTGATGATTTTGGGAGCGTTTTTTTCAATTTTGAAAGGCCACTTTTTTTGTAGCTTGTAGAGAGAGCATGAAGTCGTATCTCGATATGATTTTCTTTTTAGAAAGTAGTCATGTTTTTCCGGCTTTCATGTCGGTGCCTGAAAGTCAGCATAGTTGCTGTGCCTTTCACACTATTTTAGGAAATGCGCGGCTCTGAGCTTGAAAAGCGGTGAAAAAACTCTCATATAAGCACAGTGAGTCACGGATTTCTTCCCTATCCCTTTTCCCTTACACCACCACTGGCACCTTAGAGCAGATCTTGCACTGCTCCTGAGGTTCAAGAGTCATAAAGTACTCTAAAAATTTGACCGTGAGTGACTCAGTCCTGTCTGATTCATTTCATTGTGTTCTACGTGTGCTTTGTCTGTTGCCCGGCATCGCTGCGCACAATCAATATCACATCATTATTACCGATTTCTATCATTTCGATTGAAATCAAGAGTGCGCGTGGCTTAACGATGTCGTCGGCGTCTGTTTACTATCATGCTTCGACCTCGAGGTCGCCCGATCTGTCTCGTACATCGCCCCTCCCTGGGCCTTCACGAACATTTTCGGTGCAGCTTTTGGGGTCAGGGGAGCCACCGCGATACAAAGCACACTCGCCGCTCTTGGCTCAATGCCATACTCAACGAGATATGAACAGGGAACTGACTGTGTCATCCAGAGCTTCCAGGCAGCCGACGTTGCCGCCTGTGTCCAACTCGACTCTTAACACGTTCCCCTTTCCCGCAATTTCCCATAAACCAACATATCTTAGTCAACATGGCTTCGTCGATCCTCCACTTGTGAATCGTTCGTCGATCTCGTCTTTAACACCCGGTTATCATGTCTTCTCGCATAATCACCTTGAAAGTTCCCAACTTTCAAGTTCCTCGTCCACTCGCCATGTCGCGATAAACAAGAACTCAGAACGTCAAACGACGTCTACTCCGGTCTTCAATAACATTTCCGATCTTGCTGCCCACTATGGGATACCCCAATTTTTGCCCCTTGCACCTAGTACAACCCCTTATAGACCAGAACCAGGAGAACCATCTTCATCAACGCTGTCAGTTGAATCTTTCGTATCACCGTCTTCACCCGATTTCGCCGATTTGTGCTCCAACTACTTGACCATGTTGTCTCAAACACCAGGCAACAATGATGCGACCGGTGTCCACGTAGGGGACACGGCGCAATCGACGGCTTCGCCGTCTGACGCAGAAGCCATTCAGACGCTCATGGACGTCTTCGGTGGTGAGTTATTAAGTCCCGCCGCACTTGCGTGGCTTACACAGTTTCCACCAGCAACGCCGGAGCTTACCATGTCGAATGACTTGAATGAGTACCTTACATCGCCCCTGATCGACTCTCCGCTCGACGATGAGCTGCTCACGACGCCTGCATTCGGCTCCGCCGATATGAGTGCAGACATCCTGACGAGTCCGCTTTTGGATGATTTTGGGGGTGACTCATTCGGCGAACTCCCGTCTCTCTTTGGTGACTTCAGTTCTATTTATCCCCCATCCAAGACTGCCGAGTCCTACCACCACCCCCAACCCGACTTCGATGACATGTATCAAATCTCCCCCGACACCCCAATGCTCAACACTCCAATTGAATCGCCATTCGACTCTCCTCTCCACCGTCCACCTCAACGGAAAATTGCTGTCACCGGCACGCGTAAGAACATTACGCCGGAGGCCCTTGTCCCTATCGATGCTCCCACTCAGCAGCGGAAGTATCTCACACCGTCAGCGACCTCTCGTAAGGAGGTTCCTGCTGTTTTCGCTCGCAAACGGGCTCGTACGGCTGCGTTTGGTGACGAGCAGGACGAGCTCAATGAGGACGTGATCATTACGCCCTCAATGAGTGAACAGGAGCAGATCGAGGCAAAGAGGCGGCAAAACACAATCGCTGCCCGGCGTAGTCGCAAGCGCAAGCTGGAGTACCAGCGCGAGTTGGAGGAAAGTGTTGAGCAGTACAAGCGCGAGAGTGAGATCTGGAAAGCGCGGGCGATGACTTGCCAGGCTCTGCTCCGAAGCCATAACATCGAGTGCCCTGAATTTCCAGACCCTTGACTGCGACTCAACTAGTTTCTCGTCGTTCTGTTGATACCCGATACATTGTTCCTCGGACGTCCATCATAGTAGCCCCCTTTCCTTGGCTACTACTTCGATGCTTCGTGTATTCTTATTATGCCCATCATTCCCATCCCCCATCCACTGGCGAGGAGCATCGTCGTATCCCCCTTCCCACTTGTTTATGATTTACTCTTGATTCATTTGACCCATCTTCGAAATTTTCTTGATCTTTATCCCCTATCTTCGTTACGCTAGTTCACGTTCCCGCTTATATGCCTAAGATTGATACATACGTATGCGTTGTCAAGTAGACCTGCAAAATCAAAAGTACAGGTTTCTGCGTGTATCCGTGCGACTGAATGAAGGCTATGCCACTAAACTTAACACCTAACGCCCACAAAAACCGGTAAGGCTGAAGGTTTGCCTGAAACAACTCTTTGTATTGGAGGCGTGAAGACTGCAGACGTTTGCCTCCATTACACCATTGCACGCTCAAGCCACTCTACGTCCGTTGACCTTGGACACGGGACCCGTGCTCGCAGGCTCCCGACATCTGACATGTTCTTCACATCAACGAGCAGCAACTACGAGCGTCTCGAAGGCGGGTTAGGTCCTGGTCGTGCCACTAGGATGCTAGCATGGAAGAAATTCGCCATTGGTGCTGCAGTGCTCATTTCAGTGGTTTGGTTTTTTGGACCGAGATCGAGCGTAGAATTGATATCTGGTGCGTCTTGCGTTGATCGTTGTCCAAGGAATGCATTTACATATCATGAAACAAAGATTCGCCAATGCCTGGCATGGATGATGATTATCCACCACTAGTACATATACCCACAACCACGGCTACCTCACCGCCCTCCCAAACCTCCGTCCCTACCTCCCCCGAGACAGACCCAGACCTCCTCAAAACTGTACACTGTGCTTCCCCCCATTCTCCCAACCTTCCCCTTGTGCAGTATGCACTCATGATTGACGCTGGTTCCACCGGCTCGCGCATCCACATCTACAAATTTCATAACTGCGGACCCTCGCCAACCTTTGAGTACGAGGTGTTCCGCATGATACAACCAGGGCTCTCTGCGTATGCAGGACTCCCAACTGCAGCGGCAGAGAGTCTTGACCCTCTCCTCGACGAAGCCATGAGCGTGGTGCCAGAATCCCTGCGCAGTTGTACGCCCGTCGCTGTCAAAGCCACTGCTGGGCTCCGACTTCTCGGTGTTTGGCAAAGCGACGAGATCCTGAAAGCAGTACACGATCATATCCTCCACAAATATCCCTTTTCGTTCCCTGAGAAGGACGGCGTGGTCATTATGGACGGCAAAGACGAGGGCGTCTATGCGTGGATCACCGCGAACTATCTTCTGAATACTATTCGAGGTGATTCGCCTGAGGACGTCTCGCCCTATGCTGTGCTCGATTTGGGTGGAGGGTCCACGCAGATCGTGTTCGAGCCCGAGTTTGGCGATCAGAAGGGTGATGAAGGTCTCAAGGAGGGCGAGCACAAGTATGAGCTCGAGTTTGGCGGGGCTAAGCGGGTGCTATACCAGCACTCGTATCTTGGATATGGCCTCAAGAGCGCTCGGGAGAGCGTGCATCGCCTTGTCCAATTCATGGATTCTCTGAGGCCTAGCAAGAATGCCGCTAGCGATTGGATGAGAATGATTCACAACCCTTGTTTAGCTCAGTCGTCGGTGAAAAAAGTGGAGCTTTCTCTGGGAGATGGTGATCCTGTGACAGTGACGATGACGGGATCGGATGTTGGCAGTTTTGAGGCTTGCAATCGACTATTAGAGCTTGTCATGGCCAAGGATGAGTAAATTCTTTTTTTTCTTTCGCTCGGATCCCTTTATTGATTGCTTGCGATAGCGTCTGTGAGCTCAAACCCTGCTCTTTCAATGGTGTATACCAGCCATCACTCCTGGACGCTTTTCCTCACGGAAAAATCCTTCTTCTCTCGTATTTCTACGATCGAGTTACCCCACTGCTTTTAACAGACTCGTCTCCAGATCATCCTCAACCACCCATGACGATTTCAACATTCGCGACGCTCGCTAAACGGGTCTGCGCGGGACCGACCAGCTGGGAACAGTACTGGGGTGCATATCCTGATGTCATGGAGGAACTAGAAGGTCGACCAGAGTGGTGCCTCGATCTCAGTTTCCAGCACGCCTTACTGGTGCTTGGCTACGAGTTCAGCGATGATCGGGAGGTGCAGCTTGGGAAGCGTATTGAAGGCACAGAGCTCGGTTGGTGTCTTGGCGCTACGATAGCGATGGTGGGCGGAAATCTACGTTGTCGGGTGTAGTGCCCGACGAGGACAGGGAGTCTGATACAGATAAGAGTTATTTATTATATTGTTAGACGTAACGCAACGAGACTTTCATCACATGCGGCAGGACTCGTACTGGCACCAAACTTCCCGCTACAGTAACGGGTTTGATTACCCTGATGTCACGATTCCCTAGAGAAGGTTCTGCATAAATTTATCACTCATTGATTTGGGCTTGCGACCGTTATGTCTGCTTTCAATTATATGCCCTCCTATGGTGGACGCTCGCGATTCATCGTAGGACGACAGTATGGAGAAGCTGGGGTGCGTACGTACCCCTAAGTACCCAATACGACTTTATACATGTGGGGCCTGGTTACCGATGCGTAATAGGAGGCGTTGGACCAACTTCAACGACCTATACTTGTACCTTTACGTACGCGCCTCGCGGGCGAGGCTGTTGATTCCTGATGGCCGGCTCACCAGAAACAGCGTGTTTCCTTGGACTGCCCTTGTGCTACTTATCAATGAGCCTGTCACTGTTGAAACGAGTTCAAACCTATTTAGCTCATCTTCCGTCTTTCCCTCGTAATACCATGATTGCGCTTCATGATGATGAGGAGGATGCGATTCCTCTTCTCCAACTGTCAGAGCAGCCGATGGCCAAGACACCTCTGCCCTGGGATCAATTCTGGATCATACTGTTCTTGCAGCTCTCAGACCCTCTTGTTTTTGAGACCCTTGCCCCGTTCACCCCACAAGTGAGTACGATTCTTCGCTTGGAGTTGAAGATCACCATAACTGGAATTTTATCAAGCTGATCAGAGACATTGGCGTGACCCGCGGAGACGAATCCCAAGTTGGATATTTCGTCGGTATCCTGGTGAGCATGTCTCATCCTTCAATGTCCCCCGTTTGTTCCTGATATCATCCTGAGCACTTATCGTACCACGTCCCTCAAATACTGACTATCTTCTTTTGGAGTCAACTGTCTGATCGTATTGGGCGGAAGCCCTTGATCCTAACTTTTTTATTCACGATGGCGGTTACGACGTTGTCGTTTGGGCTGTCAAGAACTTTTTTTCGGTTTGCTGGTCAGGTTCGCGTCGCATACACAGTCATACTGGCTGTCAATTACTGATATTCTTGACCAGCCGTGCTATATGTGGGGCACTCAATGGGGAAAATGGTGTCGTCAGAAGCATGGTGATGGACATTACTGACGCGACCAATTTGGCGAATGCATACGGATATATGCCACTCCCATGGATGTCAGCAGCGGTGATTGGGTAGGTATTACAGTTCTTCTCCTTGCTGTTGAACTAGGATTGACCATATCCTAGACCACTTGTTGGTGGATCACTCTCCCGACCAGCAGACAGATTCCCCGAGATCTTTGGGCGATCAGAACTTCTGAAGATCTACCCATACCTCTTGCCGTGCGCTGTTCCAGCTATATGTGCATCTATGGCTTGGCTAGTCACGTATTTCCGTCTCAAAGAGGTGAGCGTGATTTTGAAAAATCATATATAGATCACCTGAGTGCGGTCACGAGAGCGTTTCCACCACGACACCCCTTTGGGAGCTGATCAAAGAACGGTTCTTGCAACAGTCGTATGCAAAGCCTTCTACGCCATCAAGCAATATTCTGGTCAATTCTGGGGAAGCAAATTCTGAAGAAGTCCCTTCAGAGCCGGTTCCACTACGCACCTTGCTAACTCGAAAGGTCCTGACCGTAACAGCAAGTTATGGCACCATGGCACTCTTTTATAACGTAGTTAACTCGTTTCTACCTCTTTTCTATGCGACGCCGATTGAACTCGGTGGTCTTTCCCTTGACCCTCCCCGCATCGGCACTATATTTGCGATATCAGGGTTTCACCCATGGGACTTTCCAGCTACTTTTCTACACTCGCTTACATGAACGCTTTGGCGCATATGCCGTCAATTTCGCCGGCCTTGGTTCCGGCATACCTATTGTGATTTTATTCCCAGTCATCAATGCTTTGGCTAGAGCCTATGGGATGGGATTTGCGGTATGGTTGTTCATTGGGGTTCAAATTTCGCTGATGGCAATCTTGTCCATATGCGACCGTACGTCACCCCAGCACTTCCAGCCTTCTGCTTGACTAAAAAAGACCCGCAGCTTGCATGGCATTATTTATTAGAGCTGCCGCTCCCAATCGCGCCTCGCTTGGAGCAACCAATGGAATCGTCCAGTTGGTATCCGCAGGAGCAAGGATTATTGGCCCAGCATCTGCAGTGTCGGTTTTTTCTTATTCGATGCAAGAAGGTCGTGATGCGTGGTTGGCATATTACTTCTTCATGGCAGTGATATTTCTTGCTCTAGGTACTTCTATGTTCCTTCCTCGTGATCCTAGTCTATGGGAAGAAGAATACCAGTAGTTTCGACGACGCGTTTTCCGTACACTGGTTGAGTACGGTGGTAGAATCCTCACCCGACAGAATCGTATTGAAGGGATAGAGAATCGATCGATGTCTTGACGCTACGATAGCGATGGTGGGCGGAAATGTCTAATGCCCGACCAGGTCAGACGGTCTAGATATACTAATCCAGAGTTATCTTATCACTAGACGTAATGCAAGCCACGTCGGAACAGTAGTACTGGGTGCATATCCTGAAGTTATGGAACTAGAAGGTTGACCAGAATAGTGCCTCGATCTCAGTTTCCAGCACGCCTTGCTGGTGCTTTGATCAGGGGCGCAGATTAGGAAGAGTATTGAAGGTACAGAGCTCGGTTGGTGTCTTGGCGCCATGATAGCGATGGTGGGCGGAAATTTACGTTGTCGGGTGTAGGCCCGACGAGGACAGGCAGTCTAATACAGATAGAGTTATTTATCATATCACTAGACGTAAAGCAACGGAACTTTCATCACATGCGTGCGGCACGCCTCATACTATGGCATTGTCCTAACTACTACTTTCCGCTACAGTAGCGGGTTTCATTGCTCCTCTGGTGTCACAATTCCCTAGAAAACATGGTTGATTGATTTGGGCTTTGTACTGTCATGTCTGCTTGAAATTGTATGTCCTCCTGTGGTAGATGCTTGCATTTTGTTTTATTTGTAGGCTTACTACAAACTTGTTATCCGAACAGTGAGATGTGCTCGAGAGACCTCGAGCACTCTCTGCTGTTAGTCATGGAATGACTAAGCAGAGACGAAATTAGAACTAAACAGAGTTTATGTTTAAGTGATGAAGTTCTCCGCATCACTGGAGACTGAATACATGTTTCGTAAGTTGGGGGAGGGGTTTCAGGTGCTTGGTGTTGGCGTTAGCCGAGACCACCTCTGATTGTTCCGAAGGTACAAGTCCGAAGTGAAAAGTCCTAGCTCAGGTTATTCAGAAGAATCAGAACTACGTGTGCTAGGTGATTTCGCATTTGTGCGAGTGTTGATTGTCACGTGACCCAAGTAACAATCACGTCTGAGAAATCGGAGGGACTGATACTATGAAGTTGCGTTTATCTCTGATCTTTGGTCCTGGTCATAGTTTGGACAGGGATCAAAAAATAGAGATAAACACAAACAAAGGCATCTGAAATCCTCGAGTGTGAGGTAGTAAGAAGAGAAAAACCCGGGAGCACGACGCAACCCAAACTACCGAGACACTAAGAAAAGGGAAGTGGTTGGCGGGTGAAACAAATGGGCGATAAGAGAATGAGACGCGTAGACCCCCAAAACGCGTCCTAAGTCGCGCACTTCGCTTAGTAAGCACTTGTTTGAGTTTATATGCTCTCAGGTTCCCAGACAAACTCAAACGGCACTGTTACTAGTGATGGAGTACCTGGCGTACGTCCCCCCTAATGATACGGGCGTGCGTAATAGGGGGTTCTGCCGTTACATTTACATAACTCACACGTGTGAGGCTTTTGATTCCGACTGTCACCAGAGACAGCATGTTTCTGTAGATGGCGGCCCTTGTACTATGTACGTATCAGCGGGCAATGAGCTGGCCAATCAGCCAGTCAGCGACCCGCCGTATTGAAACGAGTTCAAATACAATTAGTCCATCTTCCGTGGTTAGTGTCTCTCACCACTTCATGCCTTGCTCGCGACACGCAGGCCAGAGTCAGGCTCCAGTATCCTTACCCGACGGAAGCGTGCTATTGAAGGCATATAGAGATTGACTGATAGGCTCTTGACACTACGATAGCGATGGTGAGCGGAAATTTACGAAGTCAGTAGTGCCCGACGAGGTCAGACCGTCTATATTAATCCACACTAGACGTAATGCAACGCCACGTCACACGTCACTGGCCTGCCTCATGCTGTAGCACCGTTTCTCCTACCGTAACGCATTTGCTTGCTGCTCTGGTATTGCAATGGCCTAGAGAACATACTGGGCAAATCACTCGCCGTTAATTTGTGCTTTTAATGTCATGTCTCCATGAAATTATCTGCCCTCCTGTGGTGTACTGTCCAGTGGTGTCTGAGGAGTACTACCTACCCCTGTGACCTATATGATAGCAATATGGGCCTATGTGCGTAATAGGACGTTTCTGCTCTTACGTTCACGAAGCTTTTGCCATTTATCTGCCTAGTAAGAGAGACTAACCAGAAACAGCATCTTCCTCTGTGCAGTGCGGACTGCCCTTCTACTTCTTATCAATAATGATATGGCCAATGACCCGGTCAGCGACCGCCTTATTGAAACGAGTTCAAATACTATTAGCCCATCAAGCTTCTGTAATCCCCTCGTACCACTATGATTGCGCGTCAGGATGATGAGGAGATTCCTCTTCTGCAACGACCAGAGCAGCCGACGGCCAAGACGCCTCTGCCCTGGGACCAATTCTGGATCATACTGTTCGTGCAGCTCTCAGAACTTCTTGTTTCTGAGACCCTTGCCCCATTCACCCCACAAGTGAGTATTTTTATTCGCTTGGAGTCGAAGATCGCCAAAACCTGAATTTTGTCAAGCTGATCAGAGACATTGGCGTGACCCACGGAGACGAATCACAGGTTGGATACTTCGTCGGCATCCTGGTGAGTATGTCTTGGTCCTTCATTGTCCCCCGTTCGTTTCTGATATCATCCTGAGCGTGCATCGTACCATGTCTCTCAAACACTGACTATCTTCTTTTGGAGTCAACTGTCCGATCGCATTGGGCGGAAGCCCTTGATACTAACTGCTTTATTCACGATAGTGGTTACAATGTTGTCATTTGGGCTGTCAAGAACCTTTCTCGGTTTGCTGGTCAGGTTCGGATGTCGCATATATATTCATCGTGACTGTTCAATCACTAACATCCTGATCAGCCGTGTTATCTGCGGAGCATTCAATGGGACAGGTGGTGTCGTCAAAGGCGTGGTGATGGACATCACTGATGCAACCAACTTGCCGAATGCATACGGGTATATGCCACTCTCATGGATATCAGCGGCCGCCATTGGGTAGGCATATATAGTACTTCTGCTTCCTCTCGAAGTAGGATTGACCATATCCTAGACCACTTGTCGGTGGATCGCTCTCCCGACCAGCAGACAGATTCCCCGAGATCTTTGGACGATCAGAGCTCCTGAAGACCTACCCATACCTCTTGCCATGCGCTTTTCCAGCTATATGTGCCTTCTATGGCTTGGCTATTCACGTATTTCCGTCTCAAAGAGGTGAGCGTGATTTTGAAAAATAAAATTCGTGTGTGAATCACACTGAGTGCGGTAATGAGAGCGTTTCCACCACGACACCCCTTTGGGAGCTCATTGAAGAACGGTTCTTGCGACAGTCATATGCAAAGCCTTCTAAGCCATCAAGCAATGCTCTGGCCAGTCCTGGGGGAGCAAATTCTGAAGAAGTCTCATCAGAGCCAGTTCCACTGCGCGCCTTGCTAACTCCAAAGGTCCTGATCGTGACAGCAAGTTATGGCACCATGGAACTCTTTTATATGTCACTTTACTCGATCCTACCTCTTTTCTATGCGACGCCGATTGAACTCGGTGGTCTTTCCCTTGACCCACCCCGCATTGGCACTATATTTGCGATATCAGGTTTCATTCATGGGACTTCCCAGCTGCTTTTCTACGCTCGCTTACATGATCGCTTTGGCGCATACGCCATTCATATGGCCGGTCTTGGCTCCGGCATACCCATTGTGATTTTATTCCCGGTGATCAATGCTCTGGCTCGAGCCCATGGAATGGGTCTGGCGGTGTGGATGCTCATTGGTCTTCAACTTGCGCTGATATTTATATTGGAGATGTGTTACCGTATGTCAACCCAGCATTTCCTGCCTTCTACTTGACTGATAAGGACCACGCAGCTTGCATGGCATCGTTTATTAGAGCAGCTGCTCCAAATCGTACCTTGCTTGGAGCAACCAATGGAATTGTCCTGTTGGTTGCTGGAGGAGCATTGATTATTGGCCCAACATGTTCAGCTGTGGTCTTTTCTTATTCGATGCAGGAAGGTCGTGATGCGTGGCTGGTATACTACCTCTTCATGGCAATGGCATTTCTCGCTCTAGGTACTTCTCTGTTCCTTCCTCGTGATCCTAGTCTATGGGAAGAAGTGCCATAGTATGACTATGCGTTGTATACATTTTCCAGCGATGTTCACTTTGTTTAACGAATGCGTTATCTGTACACTCCGAAGTTAATCTCCTTCCTTGTAGCCATCTGCGCTTTCCAACAAGGACGATCATGAAGAAGGAGACATGTTGATGGTACTATGTAATACATCCTAGAAGTTCCTGCGACACTCAATATTATAATGCGACTCTCTCCCTTGACTCGGTCTGAGATCATTCGTCGCGTAGACCGCAAAGTAAGCACGCGCACGGTCGTCACTTCGGCCCTAAGTAATTTGAATTCTCCGTTCTTATCGCAATGCCGGGGTACATATTCCAAGCTCGTGGAGGAACTTAGCTTTGATCTCAATTTCCAGCACGCTTTACAGGTGACGATGATCGGGAGGTGCAGCTTGAGAAGCGTATTAAAGGCAAAGAGCTCAGTTTACGTTTTTGGCTAATGGTACGTTCACTATGCTCTAATTGGGACTTCCAGTCTGATTTTGGCTTTTGGTGGTGTGACAGGGGCTCCTACCTACCTCGATCCGAATCTCTCGACAAACGATGGTACACAACAGTACGCCGTGTTTGCAATGACGAGCATGCAGCGTTCATAATAAGATTACACCTCAGTCCGAGTCAGTTGAGAGAGCCGCGGGAAGGCACAAGAACAAATATATCTCCTTCTTGACGATACCTTGCTTGAAAGCACAGCAAGCAAAAATCTCTACTCTTTATAACATTGGTAAAATACGGAAAACGCAGTAGTCGAACAAAGTGAACATGCTGAAAACGAGGACTTCGAGGAGTGCGATAAGTTCGCATGTACTTCTTGTATAGCCATTGAAATCAATTCCTTTCAGTAATCGTTGTTTTTAGAAAGACTCAACTAACGATGGTCTGTTCAGAGTTGTTCGAGTGTTGGTGAACAACGTCACTCTTGCGAGGACTGAAGTTATCAACAACAGTGCGTAGCAAACAATCGTGAATGAGCTGTTATAACCTTTTATTGCAGATCTGAACCCCGAGTGGGATCAAATAATATATATCGCGGGTATGTAGTCGTACGTCTTGCTGCTTTTCCTTACTCATCTTTGTCGCTAAGTCCATTCCCTGAGAGAGGTAAGTTTCTCGACCACTCTTCGAATCTAGGCTAACCTCTGATCAGTCGATGCTCATGGAAGTCATGGATTACCAGCATTTGACTGAGGTTTGGTGCTGTCAATTGATGCACGTAGCTGGCTGATCAGGATTGCAGGACCGCTCCCTTGGATCGGTGGAACTGCATGTTAGCGATCTTGCACGCGAATCGCCAGCTGATTCACAATACCGTTACGAATCAACTGGCGCCAGGGAGGTTGCTGAGCCAATCAAGATCGACGGCAACACATGCAAAGGGCACCTACACTACAGAGCTGAATTCGCATCAGCTTTGAACTTGAAGCATGTACATTTTGATGCAGACGAGAACGAGATCCAGAAAGCCGCTCATAAAGTCCAGCACAATCATGAGAATGACAGTTCAGGCACACTACCAACAGTAGGACCTTCGTTCTGCTGACAGAACAGGTAAGCTTTACTGCGTGCATGTTGTGCTTGTGCTGACATGTTACCCAGGCAAATCTGATCCGTTCGCCGTCTTCACTCTCAACGGCACGAAGGCGTTCACGTGTCAAACCAAGAAGAAAACTCTCAACCCTGATTGGTCAAAAAATTTCGAAGTCGATGTGGTATGCCATCTACCATTTGTCGAGAAATGACATCCACTGAACAGCGTATTAGCCATCTCGAGAGGCGGCAGACTTTTCCGCCGAAGTTTTCGATTGGAATCGACTCGAGCAATCTAAGAGTCTTGGGCGTGGTACCATCAATCTGCGTGGACTCGAGCAGAGGGAACGGAAGGGCATAGCATGCCTCGTAGAAACACCAGGACTAAGTGCTCTCCTTCAACTACTGACACGTAGGGTCTGGGGCGTTGAATTATTCTCATCTACAAATGTAAATCGATAAATTTCTACGAACAGAAACTCTGATCATCACGATTGTGCCATCTTCCAGTAAATCCTTCTTGGAAACAGTACTATGAACATTCCTATTATTTGTAACCACGAAGTCACAGCTACGTATACGAGACGCCAAGCTACCATCTCCTGTTCTTTCTCATACAAACAATAAAAAATCAATCATGTCGCGGCTTCTTCCCTTGATTTTTTGACGGAGGCGATGTCTCATCTCCCGGGCTGGGCCTCTTCTGCTTCCGGAAGTTGGGGAGCGGACAAAGTTCTATAACCCCGGCACGTTCTTGCGCACCACGGAGAAATTCTGCAGCTTTTCCATGCATATCTTCCCGAAGAGTGTCGTCAAGCGCTAGCGAGGGATAATTTGCCTCCGCCTTTCGATAGCCATCTTGGAGAGCTTTTGCGAAATGAGGGATATGACGGCAAACATCAAGGCACGGCTTTGAAAGGACAGTTTGGCAGCTCCTACGGAGTTCTCTAATGTCGGTGAAGAAGCGATGGCGTGATGTCCGGCCGACCGTACCAGGGAAGGCCGAATGGTATTCTTTCAACTGAGTATCCAAGGAATGGCCGGAGTTCGCCGTTTCTGTGTCCGTGTGATAAAAGAAGATCCAGGTAAAAGCCCACCATACGGATTCAATGTCGTGCAGGAAATTCATGCGAAATGGAGGATTGAGCGGGAGGTCTGTATCGAATAGGACGGAGTCGGGATTTGAGTAGAAAAGGTATTTCTGGCTTTCTACTTCCAGCGCCATGAAATGCATAGTTCCCTGTCGACGAGTTAACAACGAAAGAGATCATCTTCAAAAAATCTTACCGTTCGAACATCATTAGAAGTGTTTGGATCTATCTCTTTCGCGTACTCGAAGTCACCCAACTTCCCCACACCCTCGACCCAAATTACGTTCCCGACGCTGAAATCGCGATGAACCCAGCCTGCTTTGTGCAAATAATACAAGGCTAAGGTTGAATGAGCGACTGAGGAAAGGAGAGTGACAGTGGTTTGCTCACCCATAAGTGCACCGGACAAGCAAGTCAGATTATCGGCCAAAGAGGTGACATCCTTGAGAGCGACTCCGACATCATGGAAGACAGTGCGAGTATGAACTCTGCGTGGGATGCCAGTGCCATTTCGCGCAATACTGCCCAATCGGGTGGCAGACAGCCGACCAGAGTCGGGTACGTTGCCTGTGCTAGGTAAATGTGGTGTCAAGGAGACGACGGGATTGAGGTCGATGGACACCCAGGTATAATTATACTCTTCTACGAACATCGGGTCCAGCGTCTCGTCTGGGGCACCGTCGATCATCACATCCTTCCAGAGCCGGACTCCAACGAAGTGCCTCTTGGCATCCGCCAACTCCTCCGCTTGCAGCTTCTTCGCACAGGAAGCCAAGATGTTTTCTAGGATCTTGCCCTCTGATTGACGTTCAACTTCTCTCCATGAATCTTTGATGACAACCTTCTTTCCCTTGGCGTCTGTGGCTTCGTACACGCGAGTTCCACGCCCAACCATAGAGTCTGCGCCATAAGTTGCAAGTTCACGTGTCGTGGTGAACACTTCGTCCCCGATAGTGAACTTGTATTGGAAATCCTTCCCATCACGGATCCGCTCGACAGTGGGGTCCCATCCGAGCTTTTTCATAGTAGAAGACGCAGACGGAGATCCAAGAGCGTAAAAGAGCGAGATAACACCATCGATATTCTAGATGTACCATGCCTGTTAGCACCCTGACACACAACGCGATATGTTTGCGTACCTCGAAAATGTTGATAGGTTCTGTAACCGCAAGGAACGCACGATTGCTGAGCCACAGTCTCAATTGCGTGTCCTCGATTGTGATACCGAACGCAAACCGACGAAGAAGATCCTCGCGCATGATATTGTGAAGGCTCCAGATTATTTTCTGTTCGTCCTAGAGCAGGCTTTGTGAGCGGATGTCAACAAGGTCCGTAACAACTTACATCTCGGAGAGACTGTCTATCCTGTGCCTTCTTGAACTCGAATGGCACAGCAATATCGAACCAATGAATCTTGGGCTCGGTTTTTTCGTTGCTAAGTACAAGGTAACCATCAGGCCTGGAAGTATTGTTGCGCTCCGAGAGGGGTGTTCCGTTTGGGTTCGCTAGGAACGACACTCCACTATTCGGGAATTCCGCCAAAACTTTAGCGATGATGCGACCGAGGGGCTTAAACGCATTCTCTTCGGACACTTTCGATGTGGCAGGTGGGGTAAAGTCCGTCCATTGCAAGCCACTCTCGTCGTCGGTGAGAATCTTGCACTTTGTCAAATTGCGGCGTATCCGATGCAGATCCGGCTGAGAGGGCAGGGCACCAACACATTTCACGAGGCAATCGAATGGAACCTGCAGATACCTTCTCAAATCAGCGAGAATAGCAATGCGGTTCAGATTCAGATCCCCCGTGCGATAATCAGCTTGAGAGGTATGACGAGGGACTGGAGGTGTATCTGGCGTTAACATTTGTGTGCTGGTGGTGTATGAGGAGTGAGCATCATAATTCGATGAGACAAGCAAAGGCAATGTCACGGTGGCTTTGGCGAAATGAAACTGTAATTGTTCCACAAGAACAGGATTTGCTGCAGCGTTATGTTAGAACATAAATCCTTGCCAGTAAACGGACTCGCAAGTGTGGCTACGTACCTCGCAGGGACCAAGAGGAAGTCGTACTCTGGTAGATCGGTGTATTAGCTAGTATAGGAAAACTGAACGGTCACGTGGTGCGATTTCGCTGAAGATGGCGTCTCTGCAGATCTGAAGTATGACTACAGCACCCTCAGTTCATCTTTTCCCATATCACATGCTGCTCTCGCATCTCTTTCTGCATTCGCAGTTGCCTCTCCTTTTGCCATACCTAGTTCTTCAGTCTTCTTAGCCCAAACTATTGACACCATCGTTGATATCCTCGCCGGCGTGGACGATGCTCTCCAGCTCTACAATCGGGCGGTCGAGAACTGGCGTGACCAGCTTGGCCACTTAATAAAGCTCGAGGAAGACATAACAGCTATTCTGCGCGACAGGGAAATTCTGTCCGTCCTAACTTTTTCTGTACCAGCTCTCTGTTAACCTTCATATCAGTGTTACTCGCCTAATCAAAATCTCCAAATCCTCCAAGGCTACACGGGATCCTCGTCCATCACTGATTCTACTATCAGGCTCTACATCATTTACGTCTCTCCCTTCTACCAATTCTACAGCACATAGCTCTTCTACCACCAAACTTTCGCAAGCTCAAGAGGAGCTATGCGCTTGCGAGGCTCATTTAGCCGCTAAGGAGCTGGAGCTAGAGGGACTTCGGGTCAGCATAGCAAGAGAAGGTCTCGGTGCTCGCTGTACGGCTATTATTGATTGTGGGTGGGCTTGGGGCGAATTGGGCAAGGAAGGTCTTCGGGCGTTGCAGAGTCTTAATGTTTCAAGTTCAAGCGGTCAAGGTGTGCTGCTATGCTGTGTTTTCTTTCTTTTCGAATCACCTATTCATAAGCGTGATGCGCACGCATCCAGTTCCAGAATCACCAACGGCGTCATTTTCATCGCATTCGCCCTCCGTGTCGATCACTCTTCCCCAACAAAAGCCTTTACCTTCTCCCGTGCTACCTCTCCATGTCACACAGAGCCCAATATCATACTCTTCTGACATTTCCTCCCTCACGCTTTCTCAAAGTGCTTCGCAACAGCACGATGGGCCCTCTCGTGGGACTAGCCAAGAAGGCGTGGTTCCTGATCGTCCTAGCTTCAAATGTCATCAAGAGATGACAATCACCATTCCTCCTGCGCACGCCATCTCAGAACTTTTTTTTTTTTTTTTTGCATCAGATTGAGTCCTTTGGGGTCGTAGACCCTATGTTGGACATGTTTCGTCATTTGCATCTTTCCCGTGTATATATAGATGGTGTTTCTGTTGTGGCATGATTCAGACTCGTACTCCCCGCACCGTCTGGCAGGACGACACAGTAAGCACAAAAGGAAGGCTGCGATGAGAAGGGTCAGTAGATGTAAAAAGAGTTAATTGAGCTTGCGAGGTGTTTGTCTATTTGTTTGATGTTTTCGTGGGTTTTCGTGTTGAGTTGAGTGTTTCTACTGATGCTTCTATGATATCGACAGCGCCGGCGTGGGTGCGGCTCTCCTTTCGTCGTGGAGTGTTCTAGTGTTATTATGTTGTACAGTAGGTGTTTGGTGGTTGGTGGGGTCTATGTTCGGATATGTTCGTGTTGATGGTATGTGCGCGTCGAGTCGAGTTCTTTATGTGCTGATTTGGTACATTTTGCTTATAGTTCGCCGAATGTTGGTTTGAACCTTCCTGTGCTATTGATAAACCGGCTGAGGTGAGGGATGGCCTTTTCGGATGTGAGGAGGTATGCTAATGAGGTCGCATCGCGTCGAAGGGCGTTCGCAAGTATGTGCCATTCGTGTCGATATTGGGGGCAGTCGAAGAGTAAGTGATGGATTGTTTCATTGATTCCAGGGCAGATCGGGCAGTGGGGCGTGTCACTACGGTTGATGCGGTGCAAGTGTTGGTTTAGCGGGACGTGACGAGTTCGGAGTTGGATGTAGAGGCTGGAGGTGCATTTCGGTAGCCCATCGACGAGTTTGACAGAATCGTTCTGATGGCATTGACGGGTTGATGTCAGCGCATTCTGGCGTATCGGGGGGATTTCTCCCAGAGGGCTTTCCATTGGTCTCACGATTTTGTTTTCTGTGTTGCTTTGATTGCTGACGCGCTGCGTTGCAGGTGGTGCCCTCGTAGGAATTTAGGGAGGAGGTGCAGTGGGCTGTTGTTGTCTCCGCTCTGCGCTGCTTCTTTGGCTGCTTGGTCCGCTAGTTCGTTCCCTGCAATGTTAACGTGTCCTGGTATCCATCTTACCGTGAGTCTAAAATCGCCTTGCACTTCGCGTCGTTTTGCTAGTCGTCGTGTCATCCGTTCGAAGTTGTCTGCTATGAAGCCACTTCCCGTTTTGTTCATGACTTCGCCCGTCTGGATCACTGCTTGGTTGTCGACCAGAATGGAAGCTGGGTAGACGACGTTCCTTTCCGTGGCTAGTAACTGTGCCGCTAGAGTGAGTCTGATCAGTTCGCCTTCGTGTACCGTGTGGTCTTCTTCGTTCCCTAGGTGGTATCTTAAGGTGCGTGGTTCCTGTCCATGTCTGATTAGGATTGCTGCTGCGCCTATTCCTCCCTGATAGCCCGAGCCGTCTGTAAAGATTTGGATGGTGTCTTTGAGGTTAGTCTGTTCTCGTATTGTGTCCTGCTTCGTTTTGGCTATGCGCATTTGATAAACGCTTTTGATTGCTGACTCATTGGCAGTTTTGACGGGGTCGATGGTCTCTATGTCGCCCGGGAAGATGCAAAACGTATGGAGGAGGTTGTGCAATGATGAGCGGTGACTTCGGACGTTATGATTGGCTATCCAGGCGAGTTTCTTGTGTAGCGGGTGGGTTTGCGGGAGCGACGCTAAACGGACTGTGGCACGATGACAGATCTTTTGCATTAGGATGGGGATCGGAAGAAGATTCGCGTGAGCTTCGAGGATGTCGGTCGGGGCAGTTCGCATGGCTCCCGTGATGGATATAGCCGCTATCCGTTGTACTGTAGTTAGTCGATCAGCAATACCTTTGGATCCTTTTTGCATTTCGCCGGTGCTATTTTTGAAGAGGGGTCTGAACCATATATCGGCGCCGTATGTGAATTTGGGGATGGCGACGGCTTGATATAACTGGCGCATAAGCTTGGTGGGGATGCCCATGGAGGTTTTGGAGAGTCGACGGATTTGGAGTATGTGTTTGGTGCCTTTCGCGATTGCATATGCTGCGTGTTCTCGCCATGTGAGTTCTTGATTGACGATGATACCTAGGAAGCGTGCATGATGTGAGGGTTGGATGACGGTACTGTTGAGTGTGATAGGTTTTCGTTCTTTAGTTTTACTGCGGGTGAAATCCATTAGTGCAAATTTCGAAGTTTCGAACTTAGAATTATGATCTTTCGACCACTGAAAGCCTCCGTTTTCGTGCTCCAGCATGTCCTTTAGTATGTCATGTGTCTCCTCGAATGTGTTAGCTACGGCAATGTAGGCTGTGTCATCCACGAAGGCAAGAGCGATCTCTTGCCGTCCTCTTCCTATACGTCCCTTAGCCACGTCGACGAGATCGGAGTTATAGATTAGGTAGCATATCATCGACAGGGGGTCACCTTGACCAATACCATTATCTATGGGGAACCATTCGGAGGTGAAGTCGTCGAATTTGAGTTGGGTGCGTCGTCCAGTAAGCATACGTTCAGTGAAGTCGACGAGTTCTAGAGGTAATTTGCGTTTTCTCATGTTGTGGATGAGTCGTTTGGTTACGGCATTGGGGAAAGCCCCCTCTATATCTAGAAAGAGTACTGATGCTACCTTGTTCGTACGCCATGCATCTTTTATCGTCACTTCGAGCAGGTGTACTGAGTCCGTTGTCGAGCGTCCTGGGCACCCTCCGAAGTGGTTTTCTGGGAGGAGTTGATATTTTTCGAGGATATGGGTTACTTGACGGGTGACAATTGCGGTGAGGATTTTGCATGTCGTGTTGATAAGTGCTATTGGTCGGTATGCCTTCGGGATCGAGTAGTCTGCTTTGTCCGGTTTCCATAGTACAACAGTGGTGAATTCCTTCCAAGGTTCGAAGTATGTGCGAAGTGTGAAGACAGCGCTAAATAAATGGGTGAGATAGGGGATGAGGGTGGTGGCATTACGTTTGAACACTATGTTACATATTCCATTGGGTCCTGGGGCTTTATATGGGCTGGTGTTCGTGATGGCGTGTCGGACGTTGTCCTCGCTGATGGGTTTGAAGGGCGTGATGGGTTCCAGATATTCAAAGTCGTCTGGGACATTGGTGGAGACTGGGGCGGGAGGGAAGAAGGATTTGGCGAGGACAGCACTTTTCTCGTCATTAGTTACCGCTTCTGCTATTGAGCCGTCATCATTCCGGTTTGGAGTACTGGTATTGGGTCTTGCTGCCATCGCTGCTCGGTGTCCGTGACGTACTTGTTCGCTATCCATATCTCACGTTGGGTGGCTTCCTCCAGAAATTGCACCCAGTGTTTCTTTTTTGGCTTGCTGGATGGTGTTGGATACCTTGTTGCAATATTTCTGTGTTCTTCGTGCGAGGGGTGGTCTCTTACCTGCTCGGTACTTGTATGAGAGTGCGCTTAGTTTGTGCTTCTTCTCGAGCATTGCTGAGATCTCTCATGTCCACCACCGTTTTGCGTGTGGGTTTGGTTTAGACTTGGGTACCTTCTCCTCGATGACTTCTTGAAGGACAGTTTGCTAGTGCTTTCGCAGCGGTGTGGAATTCGTCACGGAGGTGAGGATAGCTGGGGGTGGGATCTTACTTAGCCGTTCCTGGAGGTGGTTGCTGAAATCTTCCCAGTCCTGTTTCACGGTAGTTTGAAGTGAGTGGTCGTCGTTGCTTGTGGGATGTGGAGATCGAGGGTACTTAGTATGGGAACATGATCGGTTTTTCGGGGCGCGAAGACAGGGGAGCTGTGTCACATATGATGAACGGAGTCCAGGGTGTATCAGAGCAGAGTACGTTATCGGGGCGTGTCCAATTGCCAGAACTTGACGATTGCAGAGTTGGGTTTGTCTTTGGGGAGCGCTTGACACATGCCGTATTCCTGCCATGAGTTCTATCCAGGCCTGGGCCTTAGCTTGAGCGTCTTGCGGTTCGAATAGATGGTGATTTCAGTTCTTCTTCCCAGAGGGGGTGGTGGCAGTTGAGATCTCCTAGCCAGATGACGTGATCGTTCGCCGTCGGTCGTATCAGTTTGGATGTTGGTCTCGAGGTATTGTTGAATTGCTGGGGGGGAGTCCTGTTTGTTGCCGTCGTTATAGATGTTAAATAAGGTTAGTTTACCGAAGGCACCACTGAGCTGAACGACGACTATATCTGCTGAGGGGAAGGGTAATTGACGCCAACTGTTAGTATTCAAACATTTATTAATTAGTGTTACTGTTCGAGAGCGCTTGTTGTGGGTGTAGCGGTGAGAAGGGTATACTACATGCCAATCTGGAGTGGCTTTTGTGTTTCCCTTTGGCGTCGATAGTGGGTTCTTGTATAGCTACAAGGTCCCAGTCTGCGGGCAGTCGATGGTCCGCTGAGTACACAGTGCTGGGCGTCGGGTGATGTGTTTGAGGTTTTTGTTGCCAGATACGTAAGCGTGTTGTGGAGTTGTCGGGTGAATCAGTCATTCCAACCGGAGGTGTCGTGGTTGGCTGCCGCCATGAAGTCTAGATTGCTGAAGAAGTCCTGGGACCATTGTGGGTGGTTGGCTGTGATGGGGGTTTGGATTGGTTGTGGGTGGGTCCTCGTAGGAAGGTTCTGCTTCTCTTTCACGTCTAGTTCCATGATTTGGTCTGGTTGGGAAGGGAGTCTAGTGTACGTTGCGTGAGAGTGGGCAGCTGATTACTTGGAGTGGCGGGGGTTTTCGGTAGGAGCGAGGCTTGGGGGGTGCGGTAGCATGGGTCCAGTTTCATTGTTGGGGAAGAAGGGCATGGCAATTTTTGGGGTAGCGTTTGTCGGTGTCGTCACATTCTTTCGGAAGAGTTATGGGCAATCGCAGCTCCAGCTTGAATGGTCTTCTGTTTCGCAGGACATGCAGTATTCTTGGTTCCTAGTCGAGCAGGTCGTTAGTGTGGTGGTTTTTCCCGCAGTTAGCGGGTGTCTCCGTGCGAGATACATTCGCGTGCGATATGACCGTAGTGTTGACACTTGGCGCACCGGATTGGTTCACGCCTATTCTTCTTCGGCCAGAGTTTGAGTTGGTTGGAAGTGATGCCGTCTCGAATTGCAATGTTCGCTATCTTTGGATCTGTAAGGTTGATTAGTACATGTGCTACTTGTTGTGTGTTTTTTTCTTTTTTCTGCTGGCTTGATCCATCAGCTGATATCACGGAGTCCGTCGTCCAACCGTTTTCTTTTCTAGTGCTTTTAGGGCATCTTTGCTTGTCGGATCGAAGGAGATGGGCATGAACGGGATGACGACAGGGTAGGTTCGTTCCTTTAGAGTTGCGTCTGGATCGAGGTGCTTCAGAAATAGTTCTTGTTTCTTCTTTGATGTGATGTAGTCGGAGCTTCTTTGTGGTGAACTCGATTACCATACCTCCCTGTTTGAATTGCATAATTGCCTTGATGTTGAATTCGATGTTGTCATTGTCTTTGGGTATGTTCGTCAATGCCTTGCGGATCCGTTCCACGAGTTGGGCATGTGAGCTCTTTCCGCGGCTAGGACACTGTTAATGGGGAAATCGATCAGTAGCTGTCTCTCCTTGATAGCTTCCCTGGCTATTTACTGGGAAATCTGCGTTTGGAGTTCTTGATCTTGATGCGAGTGGTTTCCCGTCTTTAGTGCTGTTGCGTACGAAGGTTTGAGGGTCGATGAGTCTGTGATTTGCATTGCGAGTTTCGACAGATGCTTGGACCTTCGTTAGCTGGGTGTCTTGCGTTGACGCTTTGGTATTGAGTTCTTCTGTGATTTTGCTGATGGTTTTTTCCGTGTCCTGGAGTTTGGCTACGTGAGGTGAGATTGATGCTATAACAAGTCTTGCTATGGTTTTCGGCTGTTTCGTCAGTGGCTTTCCCTTCGAGAATAAAAGCTACCTGTCATGAATGCCTCCTACTGCATCTAAATTTCGATTATCCAAACCCTAAGACACCCTATCCAATAAGATTAGATTAGATAAGATCCCTGATAAGATAAGATGGATAACCGAATTAACGATCACTATCTTCAATTCACATCTATACTACATCGACATCATCCATCCATATCCGTAACCCTAGACATCCCGACACTCATCACGTCCTAAGAAGTCCTACGATTAGGCAACAGCTACATCATACTGCATCTGCAGGCACCTCTATGATCGAACCACAACCGAGAGTCCCTTACGAGCCGTCTCTCACGTCATCATCCTCTTCACATCGCACACCTTCACCTATCACACATGACACGTTAAAGAGTTACCTCTGTCATTTACCGAACCCCTTACATTGGAACCTGTTGCACAGTCACAGCTAAACCTTGAACCCCTATCACAGAAGCGCCACTCATAGAGAAGCATGCTCATTACCGAAGACCCTGGAGAACCCTTAGATCCAATCGTACTCAATGCATCTCCAGACCCTTACCCTTTATCGAGATCTTTAATCACCGCTCGAGACTTCTTGTCACAGAACTCTCTCACATCCTCATATCCGTCCACCCTGAATAGAAGCAGTACCCTGAGACCCTGCTTAATCACCAACACCCCTAACCCCTATGGACCCTTTCTTGTAGTTGATTGGTTGGTAAGAAGCCCTATACCCTAGGCACAATGTTATGACCATATATAGATATATCACCACCTTTCATACTCAGATATCTCCGATCCAATAGTAGTATATAGTCTAGGTAGTAGTCAGTAGAACTCCTTAGACTTAACCTCTTCGTTCTTACTTCATAGTAGACCTAGACGTCTTGTACTCAATCTATCCCCATTTGCTTTATCCTCTTTGACGAGTCCTGTGGTGTGATTCGATCTCCAAACACCTACTAGTTAGGTTAAGGGACGTTGGTCATAACACTACCCCTCTAATAGCTGTTATAGCTGGCAGCGAGACTCCCTTCATTTGGGTGATATGCAGAAGGATTTCGGTTAGTGTGCTTGTAGTGTAAGGTTTACCTTTGATTGCTAGCGCAGTACGTTCCAGGTATTTCTTGCCGGATTCTATGTTATTGACTTCGTTCGTTAAGGTGATGATTTCCTTCGCTGTCAGCTTAGGAGGAGTACGCTTCCCGACTGTGGTCATCAGACCACTGGTGGCTGGGGTCCCAGGTCAGGAGGAATCGGTTCCTTGGCCATCTAGCATGGTTTGATTAGTGTTTCTGGTGGTGGTTCTGCACTGTTGGGATGAGGTTTGGATAGGCATTAGTTCAAGTTTTTGGGTTTTGGGTTTAAATTGGGGTTAGTTTGAGGGTTGTAGGGTGAAAGGTGGTGAATTGGTTCGTTGTGTTGGGCGTTTGGCGCCTTGGGGCGCCTGGTTGATATTGAGTTCCGGGGTCCTCGATCGGGGTGCCACTTGGTTCAGGTCCAAGGAGCTCTTCAAGGACAACGTTGACAACTATTGTTACCACTGCTTGGCAAATCCCAACACAAGTGCCCTGATGCCATCTTTCTCGCAACTTCTACAGTTGTTTTGCCGTAAGTTGATGGGTCGAAGTGACGCAGGCTCACTACTGGTGGATAGTTACGGAGGTATTGTTGGATTTCACGAACTCTGCTTTGTAGGTCATGGGGCACAGGGGGGTGTCTGAAGGTATTATGGGCATAATTTTCGAGTAGTGGTTGGAAAATAAGGATGTATTTCATAGTGTCGACGACGAGTTTATGAATGGCGTGTTCCTCCAATACTTCCTCCCGGAAGAGCTTGTTTTCGGGCTTGGGCGTGGCTAAGGCAAGAGGCTACAAGGGAAATCCAGGACTAGGGAGATGTCAGAGAGGCCTTCCCAAAGTTGGGCGGGGACAACGGACAAATCTGATCTTGGCAGATTCTGGCCGGTGACCGGAGCGTGCCGAGGGAGGAAGAAACCTGCCCAAACCGAGGGAAAGGCGGAGCCGCGGGGACGAGATACGAGGCGCGACTCCTAACTGGAGAAGGCGCAGCTACACCGGAGGAAGAGAGACTTGGGAACCATGGATTAGATTATGATAATATTTTTGTCTTCAGCTTGTCAATCAGATGTATCACAATAGCACAAGTTTCAGGCCAACTTACCTAGGTAGGCATTTAGCCATGACTCTGGTGATTCTGACATGATTTGGTGGGTGGCAGTAAGTAGTCGGTGGCAGAGGACGTCCGAATGACATCATGATGACTAACACCTCTATCAACTACCGACCTTGCTTGCAAGGTAACCTTATGACCGCTGTGGTGGGATCGCGTTGCAGTACGCGCTGATTGACACCATCCATGTCTTCGCGCGTCTTCCAATCCGCTGGAAAATCTCCCGACCCTTATGAGTTGGAACGGTTAGCAGAAGAGCTTGTTGCGCGTGAGCAAGCGGCGTCCAGCCATGCTCCCCGAACCACTACCTCAGCGGAGCTGCCAATTTATGTCCCACTATCGCATGACAACCCTAATTTAACTGCGGAAGTGTTTAACGTCGAAGAGTTTCTACTCTCGCGGTCGCACACATCCCTACAAGACTTGCGCTCCGAGCTTAGAGACTATCTTACCTCGCTGAAGGAGGAGCTGGTGTTACTTATCAACGATGACTACGAGGCATTCATCAGTCTCAGTACAGACCTAAGAGGTGAAGGCTCGAGATTGGAGAAGTTAAAGCTTCCGCTGGATGACTTGCGGAAACGTATCTCGGTGGGTGAGCATTACTCCATGTGTTATATCGACCCGCTGATACCCTTTGCAAGGATTCGCGAGCTGGCCTCCAGGCTACGCAAGACACCATTCAAGAGACACTTGATGCCCGCACCCAGTTACGCGAAGAGAAGGTTCATACTCGATCTCTGGGGTCCAAATTCCAACTGAAGCTTCCGTCTTTAGGCACTTCTACATCTCTTGCTTAAGATATCAGACTCTGTAACCAGACTCGAAAGTCTTCTTCTGATCTCTCAGGCTCATCAAGCTCCGTCATCCCTTGAAAGTCATAACAGCAATTATTCACTTCACCTTCCGGCCTCTGCAGGACAACCTATCGATGCCAAGTATGTTTTCATGTTTCTTGCCCGGAGTCAACGACCTAATGGAGTTCCAGGGGCCAAGGCAACCGCGCCAAGCACCTCTCCAGAGTCACTGCTGAATACACCCAACTTCTGTATCACATCGAGAAGGCAAAAGAAGAAAATTGCGCTTTTGTGGATGAAATACGATGGGTTTGTTGCCATTATTCCTTCGTAATGCGATTCTGACATAAGTTTTCTTGTATTGACCTGGGTTAGCGCATCGACCGCATACAATCAACTCTCACATCTGACCTAGACCATCTTTTCTCTGCGATCCTGTGTTCCCTGACGGACATCAAAGCAGGAAAAGTTTCAGACCTCGAACGAGCGAAACTATATGTTGACATGACCGAGTGCCTAAGAATTTATGACTCGCTGCGCCTTTGGAGAGTCGCTGAAGAGATCATGCGGAGAGATGTAATGCAGAGCTTCATCAAGAAAGTATGGGATACGTCTTAGCCTCTTCCTCAGAAAGAAGTTGCTCAGCCTTGCATCTAGACTATTTTTCCTGATGCACTGGCCACACCACTCTCACCAGTGTTACCACACACCCCTCTTCCTGCACTCTCTACCCGCGCGGAGTCACACGGAAGCGGGCTCTTACCCCGTACACCATATACTCCATTCACTGCATTCGCCACTAAACAAAATCCATTTGAGGCTTCACATGTGTCTGGACCGGTTCACTTGCTTGACGAATCTAATGATGCGCTCGCAAAGTTGTACAACCAGATTCTTCGCTTTATTGAGCGAGATTTTGGGCGCATCATGGAGATCGCGGAACGAGTTTCCCTCAAGGCGGGTTCGACCAAGTTGCATTCAAGTATTGCACTAGGGAACTATCATCTGGGAGACATACATCAGACTTCCGCGGATGGCTTCGAGATCATGACCAATGTAGTGTGGGCAGAAATCGGTAGGGCAATAATGGATGAACTGGGCACTGTTGTCTTTGCGCCGGGGAACCCAAACGAGTTCCGCAAGGTAAGGTCTCGTATGAACTTATTCTACGATTCCTTTAACGTCGAACCTCGGTTATAGCATCATTCTACAACCCAGGCTTTCATTCGTTCTCTGGAGTTCTTGGCTCCTTCCACGCATTCTGTGCAAAACATGCGTTCCCACCCAGTTTTCACTGCATTTCAACGACGTTGGCAGCTCTCTGTATATTTCCAACTGCGGTGGAAAGAAGTTGTCTTGAAACTCGAAGAAACCCTGTCGTCAAGAATTCTGGATCCTGAAGCACCAAACTTTACTCCTGGTGAATCATCATTGACCTGATTTCGCCACATGTCCTTGGCTCACCTTTCTCAAGGACGTGATGTGTTTGTAACGGCACAGGCGGCTGATGTTTTCACTGCAATTGCTTCGTGCTGGAGTGCGGAAGGGTACATTCCCGACCTTGCGCATCGCTTCTGGAAATTTACTCTTCAGGTACTTCCTTTATCATTGGTTGTCAGGCGTCGAAGTGATCGTTTTTCTAGCTCCTGAGCAGGTATCGGGAATGGCTGGAAAGCTCATTGCCACCTGCAGGAGGGTCTCCAGTGAAACCTGCAGCCAACATTATGAATGAGAAGGTGTGTATTTTGACGGAAGCCAGAGCATTTGTTCACCATTCCATAGGCTTCAGCAATCGTCAACCCTCCAAGATCTTCAACACCCGGGCCCACTCCAGAAGCGACCTCCACTGAAAGCATGACTGCAGATGAGATCTTATTGAGGCAGTTTGCAACTGCTCTCGTTGATATTCGGGCGATGACAAGCCAAGTCTTGCATTTGTGGAGAGAAGAGATTAGCATGATGCTTCCTGACACGTCAACGGAAGACGATGGGGAGGAGGCGGTTCTAGAAGGTTGGCTTAAATGATCACCGTCTTCAAACTGCTCAAATCAACATCCGCAGTTGCTCTAAGAACCCAACTCGGGCAGCTCAGTGCGCTTTCTACATCATTGTGCAGCCAGGCCACTGCCATATTATCCAGGCGGTGTTGTGACGCCCTGCTACCCGTTCGATCTATTCCTTCGCAGTTTAGAGCAATGTCTAACAAACGACTGCCCTCCGAAGCAAGTTACTTTGTACCCACCATCCTCCGTCCGGTAAGGAGCTTCTTTGGAATCGGCACTGGCAGTGGTCCTGGGGAACGCCTCAAGGAGGAAATGTTGAGGGTTGTCTCAACTGACGTAGTGGAAAGCGTCTGTCAGCGGTTCGTATGCTCTTCCAACGTGATGACAAGATTTTGACTTGGTGTTTAAGGTACATACAGTACTTAACTGCGATGAAGAAGACCGAGGAATCTCTGCGACGACTGAAGAAAGGGAAAAAGTCGACATTATCTATCTTCGGATCTGCTATTGCTGGAAAAGATGATGGAAAGGACGAGGAACGCATCCGTGCGCAGATGATACTAGACGTCGAAGCGTTCAAGACAGAAGGCGAGGCCCTAGGAGTTGATTTGCAGTCCATGGACAGTTTCATAGTCCTGGATCAGATGGTTCGAACTGAGCTGGTTGATGGCGATCTCTGACATTTACCCCATACTTTATATCCTTTGTGTCGGGGTGGTGATTTCAACTACTATTCGAGATTATCATTTAGGTACGAAACATGCGATTAGAAATCCGAAGTTAAGCATCTGAGATGGTATATAGTCCCTGTCCGTGAAAGTCTAACCTGAACGCTCTCGACATCTGTATGGGAAGGAAGTAGAGTCCGACCGCAGGATGAACATACACCGCAAGATGAGGTCCAGCCACGCATTTTCTCCTTTGCGTATAGCTCTACGGAATCGAATACATCCCGGTCAATGAGATGTTTTGAGATGATTAACATGTCTCCATCGGTTCGGTACGATTCCAGCATGCCGGTCAAAATGGCACGGAACTCCGTATATGGGGTGCCCGTCGTGCCGGAGTGAACAGTAGGATCCACCAAGCGCTTGAACAGTCGAGGAAAAGATACTGCCTGCGTCGAGCTCACAGAAACCAAAGACGCAAACGTCTCTTGGACGATAGCCCGCAAAGTCAACAGCACCTCACCCTCAAGCCCTGTGTCACTACCTTTACCAGTGGAACAGCAGGCCGAGAGGGTTTGCACAGTATGAATCTGGCTGCTCAGAAGCTGATACCAAATGTCCTCAAGAGGAACTTCGGCAGGAGAGGACAGGCTGGAATGCTCCATGCATACTGATATACCACACCTTCCGATGGCTTGTAGATCATTCAAGCATTTGTAAACGGAGTCTGTGGAACCAGCAGCTGGCGAGGCTAGCGTGCGTGCGAGATCTAGCGTGAGCTGCTTCTCAAACACGTCCGCCTTTGAAAGGGCTTCCCGTGGCTGTCCCCTGTAATTCACGGCCCATATGACAGCATCATATGCTTCTGTCTCCTCGCATATACTCAACGCCGTCGACCAGTCGATGCCGTCTTGCAAACGTTTAAGGACATCAATGACACCAGATGGAGCAAAGCGACACTGCAAGCGGACAAAGCGGTGACAAAGTCGGCTGTTCATGTGAGTCGGGGAATTTGGAGTGGGGGAATACTGGTCATGTTCACTGTCAGGGATCAGGTGGTTGAGGTAGATGAATTGGTCATGATCATCCGACAAATGCGGGCTCCCAAGGGCGGTCTCGTGGAGCTGAGGGGCATGCTTGTCTAGAAGAGCCGCAGTTGCAAGAATATCGGCTTGTAAGAGTTCATTGAGTGAGGTAGTGAGAATATTAATGACATCGCCAGGGACCTGCTTTTTATTGTCTCTTGCCGAGCTGGCAATGACTTCCTCGAAACCGCTGAATATTTCTGAAGGGCGGAGTTCAGGATCATGAAGGAACGCAGTGAGGAGTGGACCCCAGTGACGCTCGTGGCGGTACCAACTACGTAAGATGCGATAAAATCCGGCATCCTCAAAGAGCTGAAGAAGTCGGTCTCCATCATGGGGGGTGTAAACTGACAGGAGATACTCTGCCGCGAGCTGACGATCCTCTCGCGTTTCCACTTCAGGCTGGGTGGCAAGAACAGTAAGGATGTTATGAAGGACGCTGGGCGCAACTTGAATGAACTGGGGATACTTCGGGACGTTCCGTGCAATGAAGATGTTGATAAACGTGACATCGGATGGTGAGAGATCTTCACTGGACATGATATCCAGTAGAATCTTGACTATCATCAGCCGACTCATGTCATGAGAGGATTCGTTTAAATACGAGTCCTCAAAAGCCATGTCCAAGCAATGCAGGAACGATTCGGCATCGAAGCGGAGCAAGAGTCGAGCATAGGGATATGTTGGCTCCATACCACTTTCTTCGTGGGACGTCAAAATCAGACTTCCTCCTTCAGCAGGCCAGACAGTGGAATGCCCGCAGAAAACGAACGAGTACGCATCTCTTTTAGCGAGCAAAGCCTCGTCCGCCTCCAGAGGCTCCTGACTGGGATAGATTTGTCCGCATAGCACGGTCGCCAAGTAAGAGTAAATCTTATAGGCGTTCTTGATGACGGCGTCCGTAGGCGTTGAGTTCTGTTGTAGGCTGCGGATAAGACCAAGAAATTCGACTATGGGAGAGACGTAGTCTCGCAGAGCACGAGTGTATACATAAACCAACGCATCCCACAGCTGATGTGTTCGGCAGAGATTGATGGCTTGGTTGATGTCCAAGCAGGATGGCTCAATGTGCCAGATGATTCTTTCCGCAAGATCTGGACGTCCGTCTTCATCATGTAGCGCCACAAGTCGCTGTGTGATGCGAGGAGGCACTAAAGGAATACTGCCATCCAACACAAAAGGTTCAAGTTGGTGGAGGAACATCCGATGGATGCCAGCGTTTTCGTACTGCTGGAACAACTCCTCAAATAAGAAGTCAAAGTCATCCAGAGCAATAGAAGCACGGGCACATGTTGCTACCAGATCTTCAAAGAGCGAGGTACGATCAACGCCCCGTCCATCAAGTGATGCATGCGTGCCATCTGTCATACGGTCTTCAGAAAATGCATAACGGGAGGACGCCACCATAAGGTCGTGAATTTTGTCAGCGATGACGTTTTGCCGTTCTTCTGGGTCCTCAGGAAGACCATTGCGATTGCCAGGAGCTTCGCCTGTGTAGTACGTCCGGGTAAGTTCAATGGCACTGAGAAAATCGCCCTGCTCGACAAAGGACAGGATCCTGTCGGCCCAGCTAAGTAAGGTACCAACGAATAGTTCCTGTCGACCCTGATAAGGGTGTCAGTTCTTGCTTGGCTTCCGTATGCGAAACTCTCACCAGAAGAAAGAGTTTGCCTTTGTAGGTCCGGATACTGTGCGCGATGTCTCTCACAGATTCGGAGTATGATATTGAACCGTTACTCGTGTAGCCCAGCGAGGGGGACACCAGAGAGGAAGAGTCAAATTGAACAACTTCGACCATTTTCATGCCATGTACGTCGTAAACACTCAAGGTGCTCGCAGTAAATAGGGCCAATTGCTGTCGAAAAGGGGGCATGAGAATCGATGCATTACGTCTAGTCCGAACTTACATGGACGTTGAGCCATTGGATGGCAAGAACAGCATCATCCATCGTCCACTTTCCTGCCTCCTCGAACACTAACGTGCCAACTTCCACTTCGCTCGATTTCCCTGTGCGGCTGTTTGACACGATCTGTATGGTCTTTTGTTCATATACGCGCAGTAGATATACATGACTCCCCCACGAGTACGAGAGGACAGGATGAGTTGGCGGGCGTCGGGGTTGTTTTCCGCTCCTCGCGTCCTTCACGCTCATTTTCTCCGTAGAACTATCTTGGACGCTGGGGAACCACGCAAGGCACCCTCTCCTTCGGTACCCGGGGGACGACAGTTGCTCCTCATCTCGCATAAGTTTCAGCCATGTCTTCGGAGTAGGCTTCAGGCCAACGATAACAAGTTTTGTGGGCGTCAGTAAGGCAACGACCTGATATGTATCAGTGGGATGTGGAAGAGGACCCAGGGGAAGAGTGCTCATTGCAAGGACTGTGTTGCGTGGTCGTCTCCTGCGGCGAAAGGAAGGCTGATCGAGTGCGTTCTGTTGGGATAATGGGTCTGTAGGATGACCAGAGATACTAGCTTCGAGAGCATCCTCTCCATGATAATTCCCGAAAATGCGGATTGTGTCTGATGCCTCCACAAACAAGACTTTACCAAGGCTATGGTAGAAAGATAGACCGTGCTCATCAGCAGAGACTACAGCTGTATGACGGCCAGCCACGAAGGAGATGTTGATGATACGGGAGCCTGGAAGATGTCCTTCCTGTCGGCCAGATGTGACAGCGGCGAGAGTAGCAGGTGTCACGGTCCGAGCTGCGACCTCAGGGTTCTTCAAGTCAAAAAGTTGGATATAGCCAGTAGAATGCCCAGATGCGACAAACGTATGGTCGTTCGACAGAGCGATTGCAGAGACGGACCCAACAGCTGATCCTGAATGGGGTTAGTCAGATGATGAATGACTGTTCAACAGGTGTGAAGCTACCAGACGAGTCACTGCCGCATATGCACTTCAATGTTTGCTTAAAGTCAAAAACGAATATGCGGCCCTTATCTGTCCCAACGCAGATAAACCCATTAGCAGTCAAGACCATGGGAGCTCCCGTGAGAGGAGCCCCGAGTATAGTTGATGCTTTTGAAGGTTTCTGGTTGTAGAACTGAGACCCTGCGCTTCGGAGTGATGACCATCGAAACACTTCTCTCTCGTGGCCTATTAGAAGTCCTTTATGGCCCGCTGAAGGAGACGATGCCCGCGAAATCTCAGAGAAATGAGATGGGGATGGGGAGAAGCTATTTATAGCTTGGGCGTGAGGTGAACCAGTGCTGGGAGCAGGGGAGCCTCTTGGCGTAAACGAGCGAAGTCGGGAGACATTTGGGTGTAGGAATGACTTGGGGAATGGCGCGAAGGGCCCGTTCGGGGCAGGTGATCCTACTCTGCTAGGTGGCAAAGAAGACATAGCTAAGGAAGCAGATGTTGAAGCGCCGGCGTCCAGCTGGATATCGACACGCTACACACATGCATGAGTACATGTCTATGCCATGAGGCGTGCCGCAACTCACTGGCACATCACGAGGCAACTCATTGGAAACGCTATGGCTTTCCTGCAAAAGAACTAGCTCTACTTCCTGTTCCTCAGATTCTTCATATGAGTCCTCGGGCCCGAGAACGTCTCGCAGCTGGTCTCGATAGTTGTCGCCTGTGACCTGGTCAGCGTCTACACCGTCATAGACGAAGCCACCATCATCTTCGTCTGCCTCTGTTTCACCATCCTCATCCTCGTCACTGAGTAACTCCTCCATTCGCGTGGAGTAGTCTCCTTCCTGGTCATCTTCTGCTTCCTCTCCATTGCCGGAAAATGTCGGCGACTGTTCAAGGTCGACGGCACGCGGCGAATTACGAGAGAAGTCCTCATCGCTGACCGAATGAAAGGTTAATGACATCAACGCCTAATCGCGGACGTCGTGCGCAACAGTACTTGCGTACAAATCAATAATTGGAAACTGCTTTGATCATTGACGGCAAGTTCGGCAGCTGTAACTTGCTGCGTGGGAATTCGACAATGCACGGACCCACAGTACTTATTAGACATTTACTCTCAATCTACCACGTTCGAGATAAAGAAGAGACAGCAGAATGTATTATCGCAATAAAACAAAACTACATGATGACTATACTTAAATACATTCTTTGCTTGTGCAAATACATATCTCTGTACTGTCGCTAGCTCATCAATATCATTGATAGCCATTGCTCTCCTCCATAATATTATGATAACATGCCCAGAAGCCACTTACCCCCAATGAACTCATCAGTGTCGTCAGCAAGGAGTATGAGCACAGGTCGCTCACTGACTGTTGTCCTATGAAAAAGGGCAGCAATGCCACACTATCAGCAAAGGCTGGCAATGGCAAGCCACGCACCTTGAGCAGCTCAGCACAAACCAATATCGACATCACTTGCTTCAATTGTGACCAGAAGGGACACTATAAAACTGATTGTTGGAGGCCAGGCAGTGGGAAGGAAGGGCAGGGACCAAGGCAGACCCAGAAGAAGGGAGGTCGCACACCCAAGCAAGCAGCTAACACTGTGACCCAAAATGAATCCCAGGACAAATATACTTTTCTCACATCAGACTTAGCAGCAGTTGCAAAGGACCTTGGCATACCTTATGAGCATTGAGGAGCGATAGTGGATTCTGGTGCTACTTCCCATTTTTGCCCTGACCATTCCAAATTTATGAATTTTGTATCCATTGCACCACAAGATATTCATACTGTGGACAGCTCCACAGTCAGTGCCATAGACAGGGGTGACATCAGGATAGACTTACCTTTGGGTGACAAATACACCTCTGTAATGCTGAAGAGCATGCTATACACGCCAAAGCTGGCATTTACCCTTATTTCCACCAATTGGATCACAGCTGCCAGTTTAGTGGTGCATTTTGAGGATCAAAAATGCAAGATCCTGTTGACCGGCCCCAAGTGCAAGCTCATAGGCGAGATACCTCAAGTTGAGGGACTCTATACCATCCTCAGTCAGTGGAAGGAGTGCACCAATGTGGCAAAAGGCAAGCTCACCATTTGTGAATTGCATTGCATGTGTCCCAGATGGCAGTGGCCAAAGCTGTAAGGAAGGGTCTTGTTGAGGGCATCGAGCTAGACTCTGCCACTCAATCAGAGTTTTGTGAAGCCTGTACCAAAGCTAAGGTCATGTGTTGTGGGGAGCATTTCTATGCTAGGCTTGTATCCATTGCTTTTTGATATACTCATATGTCAATCTGATATCCATCCAATCCATCCAATACTCATCTGATGTCTATCCAATATGCATCTGCTATCCGGATGACATGCAGATACCCTTAGATACCTTCCTATAGCTTGCGCATCCACCACATCTGTCCTGTCCATGTCCATTTGACCTCATTGGTATGTAGTTACACTCATTTTCTTGTTACTGACTGAACACAGACATATCCTCTCACCCTTCACTATTTTCTGGATTACTTATGGCACAGTCTAGACCCACTACCTATAGAGGAAAATACTGTACCCTACAAGCATAGAATTTTTCGGAAAACTGATGATGTACCTCCTCTCACTTTTCCTTCACCTTACCAAAATATCACTGTGACTTATACCCACTATCAATCTGACTTTTAATGATTTCCCTTTGACTTTGAATCACATCCTATGTGCATCCACAAGTTCCATCTGCCATCTGATGCATCCATATATTCCATATCCTATCTGCTTCATCTGCTTTTGCAGATCCCTTGTCCTACCTGTGGTAGGATCCTATAGGGTCATTTAAGACAGAGACTACTTCCCAGTAGCAATCCCCTTTAGGGTTGAACATGCTTGTTCTCAAGTGAGGCAGCAGGTAGCAAAGACCCAACTTTGGAGTAGTTCATCGTATCCTCTACTCTATTTGTTGTACCCATAGTCAGCTGTTTCCTGAAGAGATGAAGAACCATGCCAAGACTTATGCAGAGCTTGTCCATATGGACCTATGGGGACTAGCCTGGACCAAGAGTTTAGGCAGATGCAGCTACTATATTAGCTTCACAGATGACTTCAGCAGAGAGACTAGAGTTGAGTTCCTCAAGCTCAAAAGTGAGGCACTTACTGCTTTCAAACAATATGAAATGTGGATTGCTTGGCAGAATCCTGGTGTTCATTTTTGCAAGGTCTGTTCCGATTGAGGTGGAGAGTACCTTAGTGTGGAATTTGACAGTCAAGTTCCCAGTCGTTCGCAGCTGCATATGCGGAGAGAATGCGTATAGACGCCGACTTCGTGACTGGGGCAAAGGTTTTGCTGAAATAGCCTCACTTTGAAAACAGGTCCGCCCTTGAGATCTTCTTTGAATTCTAAGACCCATCGGCAACCAATCGCGCAACGATCCCCTGGTGAGATGACCAACTCGTAGACGTTCATTTCCGATATGAGATTGATTTCCTTGTGCATGGTGGCTAGCCAATTGTCAGCGTCCGGACACCGGATGGCTTCATCATAAGTGGCAGGTGGGACCTTGAGATTGTAGCCAGGTGAGAGAGGATTCTGACGGGTGTCGCTATGGATGGACAGGCAAGCCACTTCAACTAGCGATGAGATTAGCAATGACGTGATGAAAACCGATCTCTTGGTCATCAGGCACAATTGCATCAGGATCAGCAGGTGCCTGGAGGGTCAGAGTCATCACAAGCAGGCTCGGGAGGCACTGTGAGAGGGTGTGGGATACAAACCTCATCAGGCTGAGCAGGAGGGGCTGGGACCCCGTGGACTTTAGCTGCTCTGACGTCGCGTTGACACACAAGATGAGCTTGATCAGCAATGATACGACTTTTATAGGCCTGACCTTTAGCAGTGGGCATGGGAATGCGGGAGGATCATTGAGCAACTGGTGGAGCAGCTGGAGGAGCTGGTGTGGAAGACTGAGATGTGATGGCAACAGCGTCATCATCCTCGTTGTCACTATCAGGAAAAGGACGATTGGATGGGATCTGTGCGAAACAATGCACACCGAAAACACGGAGATGAGTGAGAGTGGGCTGCGACCCATTTAGCATCTCATAAGGTGTGCGCCCTGGTGGCAATGCACAAGATTCCGACCTGTTGAACAGATAGGCTGCGGTAAGCGCTGCTTCCCCCCACAACGTCCGAGGCAACCATGCTTGGTCCAGCATTGCGAACATGCGCCCCTCAATGGTTCGCATCACCCATTTGGCTTTGCCGTTCTGTTGGTGTGCATAGGGAGCGGAACGCTGACGTTCGATCCCTGCCAATTCCAGTGCCTCCATGAATGCGGCGTTAAGAAACTCACCCCCATTATCAGAGTGGAAGACCTTAACACGACGCCCTGATATGTTCTCCCATTTGGCACGAATAGTGGTCCATGCATGCAGAGCTTGATCCTTTGTTGCAAGGAGCTGAAGATTCAGAACATGGGTGTGATTGTCGAGAAAAATGACAAAGTAGCACTTCGCGTGAGGAGTGACAACGGGAATAGGGCTGCAAACATTGGAGTGGATGAGGTCGAGAAAGTGAGAAGCACACGCAGTTTCCGATGCATGAAAGGGGAGATGAGGGTGCTTGGCCATGATGCAAGATTCACAAGCCGTGAGAGGTGCGTTGGAGTCAAATGTCACCCCCTTTGCAACCTTGTCTAGCTGAGAGATGGCATTGCGACCAACATGACCGAGATGTGCATGCCACAGATCAGGAGTGAGAGGAACATGCATAAATGCAGCAAGTTCCAATGCAGGCATAGGAGGGGACTCAGTGAAAGGAATGAAGTCAAGGTCAACAGCATACAGCTTCCCGGTCACAGGGATTGAGCCAAGACGATCTCCCTTGTATGCGAGCTTGCACGTCATGTTGGACTTGAAGTTGACGTCCCACCCTTTGACGTTCATGCAGCTGACAGAAAGAAGGTTGAGCATTGCATCTGGGGCATGCAGACAGTTTGACAACCATATCCACAGACGACATGTCCCAATGGTAAGCCAGCCCAGGCAAGTTCCCCACCCTGTCGTCTCAAGGATTCCATGGTTTGCAGTATGCACCAGAACAGATTTGGCAGTCGAGTATGTGTGGAAGAAGCGCTGATCCTTAACGAGAGTGACAGTCATGCTGGAATCCAGGATGGTTGAGAAGGGGAGAGAGATGGCACACACCACGTCATCAACAACTTCAGCAATAGATGCGAATGAGACATCATTGTAAAGACTGGTCAGATCGGCGGCTGTGACTACTGCAGCGATAGCAGGTGCAGGTGCAGCAGCAGGAGGTGCTGGCACAACAGCTGCAGCAGTCTCCTTCTTCTTATTTCGCATCCACGGCACCTGGCCTTCCATCCCACCCCCCTTGCCGTAGCAATGTTCATGATCATGATCTCCCTTGTTACAGCCGGGTGTCGTGCAGAACACACCCTCGGGATTGTGTTTATGTTTGCGGAGGCCGGTGATAGAGTTAACATTGGGGGCAGTGGATGTCATTGCGGCATTGGCATATTCCGAACCAGGATGTGATGAGTGAGTCTGAGCATTTACATGGCGCGCGGCCTCTGCCGTGATGCATGATACACAGCTATCAACTGTAAAGGCTGAGGGTTGACCAGGAGTGGAAGTAGGGAGCATGACTTCATCATGGATGTGTTGCTCAATCATGGACTTGAACTGTTGCCATATAGGCATCTGAGGGAGACCGATCAACAGGTTATAGATTGCGTCTGCATCCCACGTTGTGGCACCGGAGTCATGGAGTCTCTCATGGAGAACAGCGTGTTGACCAACGTAATTCGTTGCGTCAGCTGAGTCCTTCATTCAGAGTGCATCAAGTTTCTGATGTAGTTGATATTGAGCACTTGTGTCCGTTCGGTTGAAGTGCTCTGCGAGCATTTCCCATGCCTTTCGGGCGGTGACAGTGTGCGAGCGTGATACGAGAGCTCTGATAGATGGACTGAGGCGACAGGTGATAAGGTCCTTCACCTTAATGTCACTCAATAGCCATTCACACATTTTCGCCGTCTCAGCAGGCAAAACTTTGGTTGGGTTGGCAGCGACTGGTTGGAAAGAAGGCGTTCTGAGGAGATCAGCAGGATCGGACTTTGTGTTGATGTGACACCAAAGATCTTCGCACGCGAGTGCGTATTGCATTTTTGTCGACCATCCAGCATAGTTTTCCAAACCTAACAACTTGGGGATGTGGTCAAACTTCTCCATAGCGATACTGCCATGAAGGAAAACCGATATAGAGTGAGATATGCGAGCAGTGGGTCAGCGCAAGTGGAGTTCTGTCTTGTAGTCTTTGTCTGATGGCTCAATAAGAGCCGGGGCTCATAACCTATAGAATGAAACTAAGGACAGAGTCTCAGCGTCTGGAAGAGAACTGCTATAACATTATTGATACCTAAGGACAGAGTCTAGAGACGGATTGTAATGAGACGGAGTCGGCGTGCAAGAGAAAACAGAAACATACCTCAGCGTCTGGAAGAGAACTGGTGAGGTACGAACAAACATGGGCATGGAGCTTATAAGGTGAATTACGTAAAGAGTCCATGATGACAAAGAGAAAGAGAAAGAGAAATCTAAGTGACAATGTTGTTACTCTCCAACATGTACTGTCTTGATGATGGCAGCCCAAAATGACTGGGAAATACACCAGGTTGACATCAAGAGTGCTTACCTCTATGCAGAGCTCAAGGAGGATATCTATATGCAGGCACCACCCAGATACCTGAAGAAAGGAGATGAAAGGAAGGTCTTGAAATTGCTGAGGAGCCTACCAGGTTTGAAGCAGGCTGGATTTGAGTGGTTGGAAGAGTTGGCAGGAGTGTTTTCAAAGCTGGGATTCAAACAGTCACACATCAACCTAGCTGTTTACTACAAGTGTTCAGATCAAGAACATACCATCATTACAGTGTCCATTGACAATATGACAGTCACATCTCAATATCTCCACCACATTGCTAAGTTCAAAGATGAACTCACCCAGTACTTCGAAATCTCAGACCTAGGCAAGCTCAATTGGCTCTTGGAACTTAAAGTCAAGTGGAATTGTGCAGAATGCACCATTACACTATCACAGAAGGCTTACATTGACACCATTCTAGAGCATTTCTATCTCACTGATGCCAAGAGCACACAGACACCAATGGAGTCAGGTGCAGACTTATCTGACACACAGTCTCCAGCAACCCATGCTCAACATGAGGCAATGTGAGACATGCCATACCAGCACAGCATCAGTTCATTGATGTATGCAGCCATGAGCACTCATCTAGATATAGCCTTCTCAGTTGCAACACTCTCACAATTCATGTGCAACCCCGGTACTGCTTATTGGGAAGCAACCAAGTGCATACTCTGTTACCTCAAGGGAACTGCTAACTACAGTATCACCCTAAGCGGCACAGATGCTGGCCTAGAGGCCTATGTAGATGCAGACTGGGCCTTGCAGGCACATCACCACTCCATGTTCGGCTATATTGTCTTACTCAATGGTGGCCCTGTCACCTGAAGCACACAGAAGCAGCCCATAATTATGTTGTCAACAGCTGAAGCCGAATACATTGCTCTGACAACTGTCGGATGTGAAATCCTATACCTGCAGCTTCTCATTGAAGAGCTGTATGAGTCCCCAAGTCTCCCTACACCAATCTACTGCAATAACCAGGCAGCCATAGCCATAGTGTCAAACAACAAATTCCACTCCCATATGAAGCACATTGACCTTCAATATCATTTCATCAGATCCCATGTCAAAAACAGTACATTCAGCCTCACCTATTGTCCAATTGAGGACAACATTGCCAATGCTTTCATGAAAGCCCTTCTGTACCCACACCTTCAAAGACTGTGAAGCTTGATGAGCCTGGATTATGCTTAAGGGGGAGTGTTGAGCTCTGATGCATTGGGAGGATCAGAGAATGGACCGAGGAGTATGCTAGCAACATCAGAGTGAGACATGTCAAGCACAACCAAGTTATGTGATGAGGCGACACAGTGATGTTGGCCAAGGTTCGTCAATATTGGACTTCATCCCTATGCCATCTTATATTTCACATAACTATACTGACTAACTTTGTGCACACTTTAGTGCCACTTTGGTGAAAGAATGTTTGCATTGACTGGATGCAGATAGCTTTATGGGCGGCGCCCCCAAAGGGGGCCCGGTCCTGATAGTGGCTCCAACCTGTGTAAAGAGAGTCGAGGTGAGCTGCTGTTATGACCAATGTCCCTTAACCTAACTAGTAGGTGTCTGGAGATCGGACCACACCACAGGACTCGTCTGAGAAATGATAAAACAGGGGGATAGTATTGAGAGGGAACATCTAAGTCTACGATGACGTAAGAACGAAGAGGTTAAGTCTAAGGAGTACTACTGACTACTACCTAAACTATATACTATGTATTGGGTCGGAGAATCTGAGTATGAAAGGTGGTGATATATCTATATATGGTCATAACATTGCACCTAGGGTATAGGGCTTCTTACCAACCAATCAACTAAAGGAAAGGGTCCATAGGGGTTAGGGGTATCAGTTATTAAGCAGGGTCTTCAGGGTGCTGCTTCTGTTTAGGGTGGACGGATAGGGGAAGGATGAGAGAGTTCTGTGACAAGAAGTCTCGAGCGGTGATTTAAGGATCTTGATAAAGGGTAGGGTCTGGAGATGCATCGAGTACGATTGGATCTAAGGGTTCTCCAGGGTCTTCGGTAATGAGCATGCTTCTCTATGAGTGGCACTTCTGTGATAAGGGTTCAGGGTTTAGCTGTGACTGTGCAACAGGTTCTGATGTAAGGGGTTCGGTGAATGACAGAGGTAACTCTTTAACGTGTCATGTGTGATAGGTGAAGGTATGCGATGTGAAGAGGTGATGACTGTGAGAGACAGCTCGTAAGGGACTCTCGGTTGTGGTTTGATCATGAAGGCATGCAGATGCATATGATGTAGCCGTTGCCTAATCGTAGGACTTCTAAGGACGTGATGAGTGTCGGGTGTTTAGGGTTACGGATATGGATGGATGACGTTGATGTAGTATAGATGTGAATTGAAGATAGTGATCGTTAATTGGTTATCCATCTTATCTTATCAGGGATCTTATCTAATCTAATCTTATCGGATAGGTGACTTAGGGTTTGATAATCGAATTTTAGATGCAGTAGGGAGCATTCATGACAGCTGCAATACCCAGGATATTAGGAGCAAAGCAACACAGCAAAGTGAACCTCGGATCCCCAAAATGGTAGGAGCTGTGGAGTGACACATCGAGGTCAGGTAGCAGGAAGCAGTGGTAGCAAGGAAGAGCCTGTATTGGCCAAGTTAATAAAAATTGTGATTGTGATACGCACCTATGTGATCTCCCATGTGAAATTGTAGGGCATCCACATCAGTGTGATGGAGCACCCATGAGAGCAAACTACTATGGGTGCATGCCATCAGTGAAATTGCGGGCATCCATGTAAGCAATGGTACAGGCATCTGCAAGAATGACTGCAGGCAAGAGCAGTGTTCAAGTCGGGAATGAGATAGTAGATTCAGAAGCAATGAGAAAAGGCAGCCCATTATGAGATATTGTAGTGGCTGGGTGGGGATATCCCTTATCAGGTTCTCTGAGTGAGAGTGCTGATGAGAGTTTGCGACAGCAAACTTCCTGCATGAGTGCACTGAAGAGAGCAGTGCAATGGTACCTTCAAGTGCTCTCCACCCATGGCCAGCTTCCCTGCCGGACTTGCCTTCATTGTGTGCAGATGCACACAAGGATCTGGACCCTCAAAGCCCACTGAGTTAGCAGCAAGCAAGGTGGTAGTGCGGAAGCTGGAGACCAAATCTGAGAGAAGAAGCTGTGGACATAATCAGAGAATGAGGTGAGAAAAGAAAAGCTGAAGACAGCAGGCTCAAGCCTGCTGGAGTGTAGTGCGAGCACTGTGTGGTGCAAAGCAAAGAGGCACCACCCGCTGCACTGCCACTACACAAAGTCCTTATTCTATCCCTATGGTCATGCCTCCCTTCAGGATAGACTCTCCACATATAAAGCTACAAGTCTCTCATTCAAACATCTCAGTTTCTATCAGATACTGAGATGTAAGCTGCTATATTTTCTTTACTAAACAGAGTGCTAACTAGATGTAGAATACATTCTCTTGTCAGGTACTATACTTGTGCTACAGAATTTCTATCAGATACTGAGATAATACATTCTCTTGTCAGCTCACCCTCCACGTCCAGTCATGCTTATTACTAAAGCCATATCCCATCTGGCCCCATATAAAACTGCAGCACCCATATATGTCCTACAGGGAATAGCATGTTCATATCAGCATGAAGAACTGGCCAAAAGACATGGATCATGTACTCCTGGCAACAAATCTTACACCTAATTTCTCTGTAATACACAGATGTTTCTGGAACATTCTGAAGCAGAAAAAAGTAACAAAGTGGTTGTCACCCAGTCCATCCCCTTCATGCACTTGAATCTCATCTGGCAGACAACTCAAAAGGCATCTCAAAGACCCATCCTGGGCTGGTAGTGTACAATGAATTAATCAGTACACTCTCAGGGCATTAAGGACCATGCACTTGCAATTAATTTTTCCTCCCAAACCCAACTGCATAAACAATGCATGGTCATTACCTGTCATACACACAAGATGCAAGTCAGAAGTGCAAACAGTTGACCCAAAGGGCTTCTCAGCAGTTATTTACAATTGCCCAATACAGTGTTGTGTGATCCTCAATATTGGGTTGTTGCAGGAGGTTGGAGAACTCTGCTGCAGCAGCACAGGAATTGAGAATTTTGGTGACAGAGGAAGAGGTGAAATCAGGTGAGGAGACAATATCACAGATGTGAGATAGAACTGTGGTATGACATTCCTCTTCACAAACAGACCTCGAAATTTCATTGTACAAGGGTGGTGAGTTAATATCATCGAAGACTTTGGACTTGGCAGCCAATGTGGAGCTTTGCAGAGGGTCAGACAAAGGAGACATCAGCAGGGCAATTGGACATACGTAGAGAAGGCCCTCACTCTTATAGGGGCCTGTCAACATATACAAATTAGGTGTTTGGCAATCTCCAAGACCAATTGGAAGTCTCAATAGCCCCACTCAATTCCATTTTATTTCGCCCATTTTATTTTTTCGTGAACGAGTATATATTGCTGTGTGAACAAGCAAGTGAGTAAAAAATAAAATGATATATTTGTGTTTGTTCAACACTCGTCATCGCGGAGTTTCAACAATGCGAGGGCGGGGAATGCTACTTGAAATCTCCAGGAATAATCATCATAGGTGCACATCATGGCGCATTTACGACGTCTCGGACGCCGGCCACTGAAGCACTATCAGTCTACAGCTAAACAGCTTGAGGTCCTCGCCATTGCACAACTCGCCACAGCTGAAGATGATGACGATGAACTTCTCGGCCTTGCTCTTGCAGGCCTTGCAGCAGACTATAGATGGAAATCGCGAAGCAAGAAATACGGCATGCGTGGAGAATACAACCAACCAAAGTCTAAGGACTTCTTTGATATTCTACTTGGACAGGCTAGTGAAAGGCAGTTCAAAGCCTGGTTTCGGTAACGAAAATTTTCACTTATGTGTTCTACATTTTCAACGACTAACTAACAACTAATAGAATGCACAGAGAATCATTCTGGCATCTCCACAACTTGATATGTGGTGACCCGATTTTTGTTAGCACCAGCAACCATCCTCAGCGCCCCATTTATTATCAACTGGCTACATTCTTGTGCCATTTGGGTGCTGAGAGTGGCCTCAAAACTGCGGGCATGATGTCCATTGCGGAGGGTTCAGTCTATATTTATTGTTATCGAGTTTGTCAGGGAATTCGAAATATTCGAAGTGCTCATCTAGCTTGGCCGGGAGTGTTGGAATCAAGCAAGTGCGCCCGCAGCCGAGGCGCTCCGTTATTCGTTCGTATCTTCTGATTGGTCGAACTCATTGACTCGTATGTTTCTATTATGCGATCTTGTTATTCATTTTACCTTTGTACCTACTGAATCCTTTGTACGCTATGGCCAGTGCCCTTTCGCATTATTCCTTGTCTCACACACTTACAAGATCACTCGATCTATTTAGCTACTGCTACTTCGAGCCGTTACCTCAGATGTTTGCCTTCGCGCGCTCGATCTGAGGTAAGATACCCGTTTCACACTTATATTCACCTATACTTACTTTCCGTAGAGAGTCTATCCTATCTAGACCCGCGCGATTATATTAACCCTTTTAGGGAGAGCAATGGAGGCAGTTTCTCTCTGCTGAAATGGCAGGCTGGGGTTTTCCTGGGTGTATTGGCATTGCTGATGGCAGTTATATCCGACTGGAAAACAAACCAACAGAGAACGGGTTCGCATATTGGTGTCGCAAGAAGTTTTATGCAGTACGTCTCTGCACTGTTTCTTAACACTGTTGAATAGTTGAACGATCTCAAATGTTAGATTATTGTACAGGCAACTTGTGATCATCGGGCGATTTTTACGTCTTATGATTTTGGATGGCCAGGCTCAGTTCAAGATAGCCGGGTGTTCAAAAATTCTCACCTGTGGAGGTGCAAAGTAGACTACTTTCGACAACATGAATATATCCTTGTTGACAAAGGTACATATTCCAGATACCTATGATATGCTAATCTGAGTTTTTGTAGGCTATCCTTTGATGATGTACTCGATACGTCCTTTCAATGAATTCGATCTCACCAATGATCCGGACGAGGTGAGATGACGGTGAGACTGGAACAGGAAGTTATCCTCCCTCCGTATCTTTGTTGAACATGCCTTCGGTCACTTGAAGGGTCGTTTCCCACTCCTCCATGGTATGACAGGATTTGACTTACCAGATACAGTGGCTCAAATAAGTGTCCCAATGTTTGCACATTTTCATGTAATTGCATCATTGCGAGCCAGGGTATGGGAATATAATAGAGCTATAGGGACATGTATGGATGCCCCATATCCAGGCCTGAATCTGAGATATCCAGCGTGGGAAAGTGATGTCATGGAGCGGAGATATGGCTATTCTACTTTAATGACTCATTGGGACACTTATTTGACCTTATATCAAAATCATAGAATTAGACCACCTACACATGATATGATCAATGACACACATCTTAGAATATCATATGGGATGTGAAAGTATAAAAACAATAAAAACAAAGCCAAATATCAACCTTTTTTGGTATCTTTTATCACTGACTATACAAAATTAATTCAACACTCTTTCTACACAATTCAACCACCTTTTTATAAGATATCTCACATTCTACTTGTGTCAACTAAAGTATTATGAATAAAACTTACTATAGACACTATACAAGCCTTTAGAAGTTCATTAGTGACCACCATTCTTTGCTTTTTACCTCTATCATTTAGTATGCTATTTGCTTAAACAGTACTGACAAGCCTACAAATGCTGCTCAAGTGACAAAAAGACTGTATAATATCCAGAAGCAGCTTAGTACATCTCAGACACCATGTTGTGACTTGGGGGTAAGTGATATCAAGGCTAGAATTAGGCAAAAACATCCCTTTCTTATCTAGCACTACAGAAGAGGAGATTATAAGCCTTACTATTGCCATCCATTTGACCTCAGACGATTAATTCTAGTTTTATCTTCTAATAGTATAATGTTTATTCAGCTATTCATAGTACAGCACTAGTGATACATAGCAGTGTTTACTCTAACTTCTATAGTGCTAGATGTGAAAGGAATGTTTTTGCCTAATTCTAGCCTTGATATCACTTACCCCCAAGTCACAACATGGTGTCTGAGATGTACTAAGCTGCTTCTGGATATTATACAGTCTTTTTGTCACTTGAGCAGCATTTGTAGGCTTGTCAGTACTGTTTAAGCAAATAGCATACTAAATGATAGAGGTAAAAAGCAAAGAATGGTGGTCACTAATGAACTTCTAAAGGCTTGTATAGTGTCTATAGTAAGTTTTATTCATAATACTTTAGTTGACACAAGTAGAATGTGAGATATCTTATAAAAAGGTGGTTGAATTGTGTAGAAAGAGTGTTGAATTAATTTTGTATAGTCAGTGATAAAAGATACCAAAAAAGGTTGATATTTGGCTTTGTTTTTATTGTTTTTATACTTTCACATCCCATATGATATTCTAAGATGTGTGTCATTGATCATATCATGTGTAGGTGGTCTAATTCTATGATTTTGATATAAGGTCAAATAAGTGTCCCAATGAGTCACTAAAGTAGAATAGCCATATCTCCGCTCCATGACATCACTTTCCCACGCTGGATATCTCAGATTCAGGCCTGGATACGGGGCATCCATACATGTCCCTATAGCTCTATTATATTCCCATACCCTGGCTCGCAATGATGCAATTACATGAAAATGTGCAAACATTGGGACACTTATTTGAGCCACTGTATCTTCCGAATGGTCGAAGCTGCAATGATCCTTCATAATGTCTTGGAGGAATTTGGTGATGACCCAACAACGATTAAGGGTTTTAATGGTACGGAGGATACAAATGTGAACGATGTCCGAGGCGAAGGTCCAGTCCAGATGGCAGGGGTCAATGCTAATGAGGATGATTTATACCGTCTAGGTCTTCTACGACGAAAAAATCTTGTAGACTACTCTATGGACTAAGCTTTCTTCTCTGTCTCCTCTGCAGTCAGTCACTCTGCCATTCTTTCCCCACGAGCTCGTATCAGAGGGTTAGGATGATTCAAAAATTCACTAGCCTGTTGCCACTCCTCTTGTTGCGCCTTTCTTTGTGCCTCTTCTCACTTTGCCTGAATATCAGCCTGACGTTGCTCATACTCCTCCTGTTCGCGTTTCTCACGCTTTAACGTGACCTCCATGTTGAGTTTTGCAACCTGCAAATTTGTTTCATCGACTTTCTCCTGACGTTTATGGCATTCGCCCATAGTACCCATCATTTCACGAAGGAGTCCAGTGGTATCGGAAAAGTCGTTTGCCTCGAGTGATATCGACTTACGTACATGTTTTTTCAGTGGAGTTTTGTCGTCGGAGATAGAGACACTGGAGTTGATATCATGGCTGCGAACTACCATGCTATCATTCCGAGCACTACTAAAATATCAGAGTGTATCTTAGAATAAATGACTATTACTCACACGGCATCAATGGTTTTGAAAAGTTCACTAGCTTCGAACTCGTCAAGGACTTTCTTCGATATTTTTTTCTTAGATGTATGTTTCCGCTTTGTCCCATCAAGTGCAATATCATCCTCAACACTCTCACCGTCAACCTCATCTCCATTGTCATCTTCATCCCCATCACCTCCACCAGTGTGCTCCTGCCGCTCCTGCACAGCCTTATACTTTAGCCAAGCTTGGTTGTGCCAAAAGTTACGGATTTGTGCATGATCGAGACGGCCTTTCATCAAGACACATGCAATCTACACTCGTGTATGTAAGTGAGAACATACTAACACAAAAAATCAGGCTCACATATGTAAATGTTGTTGTCTGCGTGAGCTTGAATGTCGGCCAGATCTCTGGAGAGGTAATGTACTTCACAGCCTTCAGTTTATCTTCATCAGAAAATACTCTCGCTTCCAGCTTCACAGGTGTCCCGGCAACTTTTGCAGGTGTAGCTCTGAGTCCATTGGCTTCAAGCTTCAGATCAGCCCGGCTTAGCTGGCTCTCTGCGAGCTTCGAGATCTCGTCATCTGAATTTCCCGAGGTACATCTATTTCCTTCACCTGATTTGCTTCCCGTGCCTCTGACTACCTTTGGTTTTGGGACGGGGAGGGACTCGGGGACACTCTTCAAGGCTCTCGGCTTCGGAGTCACTTGTGTGCATCCACGTCGTGCAGGAATTTTCACAGGTGTCAGTGCAGTGCTCTCAGCTGCAGGAAAGTCCCAATGAGGTTGGTGGCTTGGTGTGGTTTGAATTTGCAACGGAACGATGTTGTAGCCATCCAGGCGCGTTTTTCGAGGGGACCGACGAAGACCAGAGGCTGGATCAATGTAGAAATGAGGTTGGCGAGCAGGTGTGCTGGGGCAGGGAATCTGGTGAGTGTTGGCATGCTGGATGAGATTCCCAGTGTCATAATGATTGAAGGACGAGGGCATCAGATCAGGGGGAAGCTGTGCATGTCCGTTGTGCATAGTAGGGGTTTGCTCGAATACATCCGGTACTTGCGGGTATGTGTTTTCGGTGGGGAACATCCACTGGAATACATCGTCCATGACCGTCAGTGTTGGACTTTGAGCCTGCAGGCTGCATCGTTCGATGTGCCGCCTCGGCATATTCTAATCTCAGCGAGCACTGCTGTGCCATCAGAAATAAAATAAAATGCTCGACCTCAATTAGAACACATTTTATTTCCCTCAAGTTCACACAGCCTGTCACTTGTAAATTGCTTGTAGAAAATAAAATGGGCGAAATAAAATGGAATTGAGTGGGGCTAATACCACCCATAACATTGACCGCTTAAGCACCATATCTTTCATCCTTACCTCTTTCTTCATATCTCGAAACTTCGAAGAAGGACTCTATCCGACCAGGTCCGTCTTGATTATATCAAGCGTTTTTCCCAGGCCCTAGGGTGATTGATGTTGATATCATCGACGTCGTAAACCAATGGTACCGTCCTTTGAAGTTCCCCGCTGAATGGGATAATGATAGCAGTCCAAAAGCCCTTCGTAAAGCCCGAATGTATGGCAAGGGACCAGCCATCAGATCTCAGATGCAGTATGAACTAAATTTCCCAGGGATTGTCAACTTCCATAACACAGGGAACTGAAATGAGCGTGACGTCAAGAATGCCGTGAAATATCCTCCATGTGAGCTCACATTTAGTGAGAAGCGTCTTCGAGAAGATTTTTTTTGGTACGTTGTGAACGCTGCACTATGCAGCTGTTATGATAGATGTGACAGTATAAGTTAACCGCCAATGATTCATGGAAGAAAGCTGTAAACTCACCGACAGTCCAGATGATTGATTTTGCGTACTGATGACTCAGGAGATGCGGTGAGAACGACCTATTAGTCAAACCACAAGATTGAATAGAAGGAAGTCGTCCCTTAGATGAGCACAGTGCACGACATACCTTCAAGCCTTGTACCACAGGTGCACAAGCTTCTCGTCATCCTTGGTGAACTTCTTCTCCACCTTTCCTTCTTTCCTTCTTCTTAAGGGACCCTCTATCCAATCATCATCTAAATCGGACTCGTCATCGGCGTACTGCTTCTGCTTCTTGTATTTACAGTCCGTATTGAAGAGAGCATGACGAAGCTTTATACGATCACACTTCAAGGAACGACGTTATTCGCGCTGTCAGAAAGTTACAGATACCGTTGCTTCAAACAGAACTTGTCAAGCATCGATTCACTCTCAGGTTTAAACCGCAACTCCAACATGGTTTGCTCCACTACATATCGTCAAATTTCCCGCGTTGTATACTACCTGTGCTGTCCTAGAAGTGGAATTAAAGCTGATTGGATTGCATGTGCATGCGGTACGAGTTGTAGAGTTGGCAAGAATCAACTTGGTACCAATCTCGATCCTGTGGGGCGTTGACATGTGTTTTCCTGTCGTTGTGACACGAGAGAAATACACCATGTTAGAGAACTCGCGCGACGGTGCAAGTTGGTGCGATATCACAATAATACAAAGATATGCTAGTGAAGTGGTAAGGAAGTGATGCAACGGGTACATTGAAGATTAACATCAAGTCCATGATTATCATGACACCATCCTTCGTTCCCTATCCCTCGTCTTCACGCCTGGACCAAACCGCTCCTGGAAACTTATCAGTTCCTTCATCAGCTCCTCCATCATCTTCATCGTCGAAGGTACTGATGGACTCCCAGAACCGACGTCGCCAGGCGAGGGCCCATCCGCAGGGATGGCGGCGGTAGTGTCCAAAACCATTGGTGAGCCCATGGTGTCGCCTCCACCGACTTCGCGATCATCATGAGGTGACGGATTGGAATTGGAAGCCTGCGCTTTCACCGCCCTCAGCGCCTTCTCCAGCGCGTCCCTCCGACGCCCGCGGTCACTCGCCCCAGCTTGTTCTCTTCCCACCCACTCCACCAATGCACGCACGCGCTTGTTCATATCCCCCACGCTCATTCGTTTACTGGGCCATTTGATCTTCACACCCCTCTCCATGGTCCGGTCGATCGACTCTCTGCCGTTTGAGCTAACCCCCCAACCGCGGACTTCCAGGGGACGGGGCGTGTCTGTCGGCAGCATGTGTTCTAGATGGGCAAGGTAGTCTGGCAGGTTCCATGACGTAAACATTGGTTGTTGTGAAACAGCATAAGCATGGGAATTGCGGTATGCGCGAGAATTCTCCGAACTGGCAATTGCGGCTCCTCCGGCGGCGCGCCTAGTAGGGTCCCCTGGCACGCTCCCGGCGTGAGAAGACGGAGGTGGTCTTTTGGGTGTGGGGTTAGTTTTGTTCCGGAGGTTCGCCGCAGGTCGCTTGCTGGGACCGGCAACTTGAACAGTAAATCACGTGAGTCTAATCATTTTCACAGGAATGCTACCGGACCCATACCTTCTTCGCCTTCAGCGGCAGCGACTGCATCTTGATTGACAACTGCTGTCTTCCGTGATCCACCGCCTCTTCGATTGCGGTTCCCGGACTTCACGCCGCCAACTGCCTTTTTGGCTGGAGGAGCTGGTGTCTCCTCTGGCACGGCTGTAGCTACTTCTGGCTGATGATCAGAGGCACTCGAGGCTGATCGTGTGCGTTTCTTGGGGAGACTGTGTCATGACGTCAGACAAACGAAAGTAAATGAGTATAGTAGGAATACTGACACGTCGTCCTCTGCGCGCTTCCGCTTTTTGCGACTGTTCGAGTCCTGATCTTCGTGGCTTTCAGCCTGACCGTTGACACTCCCATTTGTTTGAGCGGGAAATGGTTCTGTCGCAGCTGCAGCTTCCGCTGCTGTTGCTTCAATGATCTCTTTTAAGCTCTCGTCAAACGCCGCGTCGCGACTATTCATCGTGTTCCTTCTTTTGGGTGGTTTCAAAAGGTGTGTTGGAGAGTGTGAACGTGAAAGACGCGAAACGGTGTGGTGTGAGTTGGCAGATGATTGGCGAGGCTTTTTAGCTAATCTCCTGTGGAAATGAAACCAGTCAAAAGAAGATAATGGACACAGGGTCACAACAACCTACCTCAAAAGGTCTTGATGGCGCTCGGGCTTGCATTGTTCACAGTGGTATTCGTCCTGGAGATCTTCTTCGCGCTGGTACCCCATGCACAGGCCATGCTGCCAGACATTGCAGGTTTCACATTGAACCATGAACTCTCCGAGGTCGGAATCTTCCTCTGTCAAAAAAGTGAGACAATGATCGATATATAGTCGACGATGTCATACCATTATGGCCACATATACAACGGGTGATGCCCTGTTCTTCTGGGTCATCGTCCTGAGGGTCTGCGGCGCTTCCGGCATTAGAGTTACTGAGTTTATTGGAAGCTGAATCGATCAACTGGTCTGTGGACGGCAGGTTTTTTTCCTTGCCGTTGGGCTTGCGCTTTGCGCGCCCGTTGGAGTTCCCATGGCTGGGGTTGATACCATTGGTATGAGCATTCTTTGTAGGGACAGGCTCTTCAGGATCCTCTTGCTTCAAACGCTTTGTGCGGCTGCTGCTGCTATTGGAAGGTAGGGCAGGACGTGTGGTAACCTCCTTTGTTCGGGGAAGCGATTCAGAAGCTGGGGAGTCTGGTGATTTGGATGTGCTAGCTGAGGCAGATGGAGCAGAACGTCTGCCTGAACGTCGTGTTTCTCGTGGGGAGAGAGGTGGTCCCATTGTTGAGGACTGGGCCATAAACTGGTAGTAAGCTGGGAGAGGGGAAGAAGTTGTTTGGCAAGCTTGTGGTGGATCTGAGTATAGTTTGGCTTTACATGTATTTAGGGCTGGCAGCACACTTGTTATCTTCCAACTCTTCTCTACACAACCATCGAACTCTTTTTCGTCTCTTCAATTCCTTCGTCCTTCTTCCACCTTAATTCACCGTGTTTTCTGCTGCAGCCTTCAGAGATAAGCAAAAGACCATCCTGCAGCTCCCTGTAGGGCCTCGTCAGGTACGGCGGTTGTTCGCTGAGATTGGGTACTAAAACTATACTCGGTGCGTTCTTACTTTCTCTCTTTCTAAAGACTTGCTAATCCTCAGACTGAACGGATATGCAAGTCGAGTTGTCTGTGTCTCTGCAAGTGTTCCCCATATGCCCCCGTCCGTGATATCTTGCGCACGTGATCTGTCTACGGCATAATATTATGTTGCACGTGTCATTTTCAAACATCTGCACGTTTATGTACTCAGAAAATGCTATCGTTCTTGCTGCGACTCCTCATAAGATAGGCTGATCCAATTCAACTGGCAATTAATGACCGCCATGAGAGGATCTCTTAAAGTAAGTGGCACTACGGCGGCGGTTGAACCGACCAATTCGGCAAACACCGTAAGAACATGAGTCATTTTCGCTATCGTTGAAAAGGTTTTTGTTCGTGTTCGTTTCCAAATTCTGATATCCATGGCACCGACTGCTGCAACTCTAGAGTACTCGTCTAACGCGCCCGACCCTCTCATCTATCCGCGTTTGTCTGCACATCACTTGCTATCTTCAAAAGAGCCCGATTACCTTCGTCTTATACTTACTGCCAAAGTATATGAAATCTTGAAGGAAACACCCTTGGTCTACGCTCCAAACCTTAGTGCAAAACTAGGTAATCAAATATGGCTGAAACGCGAGGATCTACAAGAGGTCTTCAGCTTCAAGATCCGTGGTGCCTATAACTTCATGGCGGGACTATCTGAAGAAGAACGGTGGAAGGGTGTTGTAACATGCAGCGCTGGTTAGTGTGCGTACTTGTGTGTCGTTCGAGGCCTTTAGCCATGTTATACTTTCCCGGTCCAACGTGCTGACTTGGTGCTATTAGGCAATCACGCGCAAGGAGTAGCTCTTTCTGGTGAACGTCTCGGGATACCCTGTACCATTGTGATGCCCAAAGGCACTCCATCCATTAAAGTTCGCAATGTCGAACGTCTCGGTGCAAAGGTCATACTCCACGGTGTTGACTTTGACGAAGCCAAGGCAGAATGCGCAAGACTAGCTGCCACCCATGGACTGATCTTTGTCCCTCCATACGATGACCCTCTCGTGATCGCAGGCCAGGGTACTGTTGGCATGGAAATATTAAAACAGATGCCCGACTCCGAAAATCTTGACGCCATCTTTGGTGCAGTTGGCGGCGGCGGACTTGTCTCCGGAATTTGTGAATACGTCAAACGCATAGGCAGCCCAAACACAAAAGTGTATGGTGTCGAGACCTTTGATGGCGACGCTATGGTACAAAGTTTAAAGAGAGGGGCGAGGGTAACTTTAGCCGAGGTCGGTCCCTTTGCCGATGGGACGGCAGTGAGAGTTGTTGGCGAGGAGCCATTCAGGATATGCCAGCGACTCTTGGATGATGTGGTTCTAGTCGACAATGACGAAATATGCGCCGCCATCAAAGACATCTTCGAAGGTGAGGGCTTATTCGTTCCCAGTAGAAGATATACCTGCTCATAAACCTAGAAACTAGGTCCGTCACTGAGCCTTCCGGAGCCTTAAGTCTGGCAGGCTTAAAGCGACACATCATGAATAAAAATCTCGTCGGCGCAAATCGAAAATTTGTTGCCGTTGTCAGTGGAGCCAACATGAACTTTGACAGACTGCGTTTCGTCGCAGAGCGTGCGGAATTGGGTGAGGGACGCGAAGCACTTCTGAGTGTGGAGGTATCAGAGAAGCCTGGAAGGTAAGTCCTTCAATTAAATCACCAGTCCTGTCCCTTCCATCTGCTATTAAATTGTTTGACTTCTCATCACGTTCTTATGCAGCTTCTTTGCCTTACACTCCATCATCCACCCGCGGTCAACAACGGAATTCGTATACCGTTATAATGATCCCACAATTGCACATATATTCCTCTCGTTCAAGCTAGATACCTCATCTCGCAAAAAAGAAGTGGAGAAGGTGCTTGAAGAAATCAAAAATCAGGGGATGTCCGGATTCGATATCAGCGACGACGAGGTCGGTAAATCTCATGCACGGTACATGATAGGTGGATGCACAACGGTCCCAAACGAACGAGTTTTCCGGTTCGGTAGGCATCTCTCATATTTCGTATCTTGATTTCGCATTGTGCTTACCAGAACTTCGCGCCAGAATTTCCTGAACGTCCAGGTGCCCTGCGCAAGTTCCTTCAAGGTATCCATTCCGGCTCAGGCTGGAATATATCACTATTCCACTACCGCAATCATGGCGGTGGTTCGTACAATGCCTCCTTTGGCGTATTTTGTTCGCTCATGGATTTGTCGCAGATCTTGGCAGAGTTCTAACGGCCATCCAAGTTCCCCCAGAAGATCACGCGGCGTTCGACGAGTTTTTGGGCCAGTTAGGATATTACTATGTGGAGGAAACTGACAATGAGGTGTACAAACGGTGCCTCGGAGGACGGCTTCCTCAGAATGGACCAGCATAGCATCAAGACTAGGGTAGTAGCTGCCTAACTTCCCCTACGCCCACATTGCGCCTACAATGTATGAGATAAGTTACCACGGACGTGAATCCATCCTTGCGGCGCGCAGCGTGAATTTAGGATTAAATCGCAGCATTCCTAAACACTTAAGCAGTCCTAAACCTTGTCAACCTTGTCAATCCTATCACACATACTTATACAAGTGCCATCGTATCTCACGGAATTGATTACTTATACACGCTACATGGGGTTATGAGGGATAAGGTTAGGTTTTCGAATTGACGGTTCATATTAGAGCTCGTGATAATAAATGATGCGCGGTTTTCCTATAATGCGAGAGATCATCGATCATCATCTAAGTAGAAAGAAAGCAGACTGATATCCAACGATACACAAACATACATAGTAAATACAGTAAACGCGTAAGAGGACAAGAAATGTGATTTTTCCGAAGAAAAGCACACTAGTGCTGGTACATATATATTCGTATTTGAATGGGTTGTTTTGAAGATATCATTAATGATAATGTGAGAGGGATCGGTGTGTTCTACTGTTGAAGAGCAATATTGGACAGTAAAGAAAAGCAAAGAGCTCTCGAGCCATGGCGGGAAGTCTAACGTCGGAACTCTGCCTCGTCTGCGACTTTCATTATTCCATCTGCCATCTCAGAACACACGGAATGATTTGTGGATATGGTCACTGGTATGAAAGCGTCCTCATTGCAATATAACTGCCAGTGACTGAAGACTCGCTCTTGCGATGCAAAAAGCGCCCAGGAGGAGATTGGGCGGTGACGTAAGCCTGCTTAGCGAGGGGAACTGTGGGTGCTGGGGATGGGGATGAAGGGGGACTAGGGAAGCGTTGTATCTCCAAGATGGCTTTCACGGCCAGGGACGTTGTAAGACCGCGGTTTCCGATACTAATACCGGAGGAACCATATTTATAGATCCACCCGATTTCCCAGCCTCCATCTTCGCATTGCAGAGGCAACAGAGTGCGAAGATCAACGTCGTTGTGCAGTCCAAGGTAGGCACAAAGCCAGAGGCGCATGGAGAGCGCTAGAGCGTCGCCCTCGGCCCCTATGCGCTCTTGAACGCGTTCAATCAGCAGTGGCTTTAAATCGGCTGCCAAGTAGATGTCGTTGCTGATGTCAAGCAGTCGGCCAAGGAAATAAAGGAAACACTCTGGGGTCGCGTAATATCGTGTGCCATCGAGATAAGCTCTATGGAGGAGCACCTCGCGTATCCAGTGAAGAGTGCGGCCGAGCTGGTGACCACGTCCATAAGAATAGAACAACGTGAGTGCATTAACACACACGACCGGATCAAACCGAGGTCGGCGGTGGTCAAAGTATGTCTGTGATCAAGGTCAGCCAAAGCATGGGAAAAGACAGCTGAATGCATGTACCTGGATAATCCCATCATCATCGATGTAATCAAGCATTTCATCCATGACGGAGTGTGCGACGTCCTCAGGGCTGTTCATTACGGTCAACCCGAGGGAAGTGGTATCCAAGTCAAAGGGAAACTCTTCGGTAGTAAGTAATGGTTTTCCTAGTGACAAATCAGCCCACTAAATGATGGACCATGGCCAAAATTGTTACATACCCTGGAAGAAATTCCAAGTTCGAGGTGTGTCAGTCAGATCGACAAGACTCCTGACGCGTCGTTCATTAAGTGGGAGAGAAAGAAATGTTATCTTCTTACCGGTCGTGAGTTGCCTCCAATATTAGGAGCTGAGCGAAGTTCTCTCGCAAAAGAATGCCGCTGTCAGTGACAGATTGGAGTTTCTTGGCATTCGATGTCAAGTACTGTCGGCCCCTTTCAACAGGGTTTCCGAGTAGGTTATAGAGCGCGCGGACGACTTTACTGTGATTGTCGAAAACAATACCGCGCATTCCTAGCGAACGCGCGGATAGGATATTCTCCATTTTATCGTCCACAAAGATGGTGCGGGAAGGATCAGCCCCTGTGCTCGAAAGCACTGCCTTGTAGAAGCCAAGGTTAGGCTTCCGTTCGCCCACCCCAGCAGAGGTGAAGATGTCGTCGAACAACGACCAGTCAGCAGGCTTGGTACGAAGAACTTCATAGTCAGGCGCAGAGATATTTGACATGGCGAACACACGTAGCATTCCGTTCGAGTGTGCTTTGAGGTGTCGAATAACCGATATGAGGTCTTCGTTGGACTGCAACGAATCACGAGCATCTTCGAACGCACGACCAACCTCTGTGGGGTCTATGGAGAATTCGCCGCCCACCCTAGCGTAACATTCGGCCTGAGAAATCCTCCCCCTCTCGTAGTCGATCCATGTGGGAGAGGACAGAATTTTACGTAGGGTCTTTGGTGAAATAGAGGTTTTGGTCTGTGGAGACCAAGAGAACAAAACGTCTCCGATGTCGAAGATGAGGGAAGTGTAATTCGAGGTAAATGACATCAGGATCAGTCAGGTATCGCAGGTGAAAGTGGAAAACGGGGCACAATTGAGAACATGTTCCTCCACAGATGGCTATTTGAATACACTTGGGATAGTCCGAGACATAAGTGCCAAGTTGCTCTGTGCCTAACATTAGCAAACCTCTACAGGTTCACAATCTGAAGCAGAGATCTTACATACAAATTTCTTGTCGAGGGTCCCAACTGGGACCTTCGGGGGAGTATACGTGCTACCCGATCGAAGATTGTGAGACAACTATGTGATGGGCGTTCGAACATCGATTAATAGGGCATAGTGCAGTGACTAGCTTGTTGCAGAAGCAGACCACGACTTGAAACATTTGGATCTACCATCGCATATGGCGGTCGGTGTTCAGAAAATGAAAATATGATAGAAACACCCCACTAACTGGACGATTTATGGCTAGATAATTATTTGCGTCTGTTCCCCTGTGAAAGGGGGGACTACGCATCGCGAAGGGACAGGAATCTCCTGTCCAAACACGATTGGAAATTGCTGCCTGCTGTTACAATTTCCAGATTTGAAGGGGAAGGTCCAAGAAGAAGGTGGGCGAGAATAGACCCCGATCCACTGCAGTTTCTTGAAGCTAACCATCGACCCATTGGCGGATGTATTGTCCCTTCCGCTTCTTGAGTTCCTCGATTCTGTCTGACGGCGCCGGAAATTAAATGATCAGATATGAGCATGCTCCCTCAGGCTCCCTCGATTTTCGTCGTAAAAAATCCGTGAAATTACTTCCGGCTGATGACGCTAGGACGGGACACTTTCAGTGAACCTATGCATAGTTAAGTATAGTTCACCGACCTTCGCGGACACTTATATGCTATCACTGAAGACCCAAGGTGAGTAGATGTGATGTGCCTGAGATGAATAACCATATTTGCCTTGAATAAGAGAATGGCGGCATAGAATAATCTGGCCATACACAATCTAGCTAGCCCATTGTCGACCCTTTACACGAATATATTTCATCTCAGCGATGATTTCTTGGTGCTGATTACGTACCTCCGTGATCGTGACTACCAGGTAATCATTAACCAGCTTGGTACCCAGAAATTGACGATCCGCACGAACAAAGGTGGCGTACAATGGTGACAACATAGAAGGAAGATATTTCTTGCTCCATTTTACGGAGGTGCACCAAATTTCGTACTAGGGATCATCCCAGGATTATTTCACTGTCTAACCCGAAACTGTAGCTGCCGAGAAGTGCGAGGCCGACTAACAAGCATCACGATGACAACGAGTTTTGAATCATAAGCTCGGCTGTAGCTGTCGCCTTATTTTTGTGCTCACAACTCTGATTAGCGTCCACAGGAGGCTGCTTGCTCAGGAACTAAGTCCTGCGTAAAGTCAGTGCCGTAGATAATGCAGCGGACCCATATATGTAAACCAAGTTCCTATACACCCGGGACTGTGAACCATAAGTAGAGAAAATTGCTGTCTTATCGGCTGCGCGAGCATACACGATACAACGGTTGTAAAGTGAACAGGGATACCTGCGGTCTCTGGTGGTGATTGGGAGGTAAGACCACTGCTTTTAAGAGAGAGTGAAAAGGATGCGATGCCGCAACGTTTCCTATTTACACCCGCGAAGAAGGTGAGTCAGGTATTGTCAAACGTTAGAGTACTACTTCGACGAAGCAGTGGGGAATCCTCGAAATTTACTTCTTGGGATTGTACTTTGCGTAGGGGTAGCTTTGCCAGGGGTGACAGAATGCACAAATTGGCAGGTCAGCCCTGCCAATAGCGATAGCAATGGCGCGAAAATGCGACGTTGTGTGCAATGTGATAAACGCTATGCTACTGGACGCGGATTCAACCAGATGATGGGATATGCAAGGGGCTCATTTCTGTCCGGGAGTGAGTGCACTGACGGACAACTCATTACTATCACTTACCAATATCACCCGAACCAACTCAGTGCTTCTCTTGTGCCCCTGGTTGCGCTTTGGAGTAGAAATTATCAACCACCACATACGCGGTAAATGCCACTAATGCAATGCCAAGCCCTGGAAACATGCTAGAAAACATGGCACGGTTCGAGAACACGGGGTGTTTCCGCCACGCTTCCCTCTTCGCCCAAGGGTCACGAAACAAAGGTGGGTTGGACATGACTGAACCACACGTGATGAAACTCACGATGAGCCCAAATGTTATTGAGTGTCATATTCGACTTACTTGGGTACCCGTTAGAAACTTGGAATTCGTTTGTTTTCGGCTTGTTCAGCAGCTTCAGCTGCAATTGCGAAAGACACGTGGTCATGTGATCTTAAGGCTTAGGGCCGGTCCACCGGGACTTGCAGAAAAATCAAACTGCCACAGCGCGGGAGAGGCCTTCTTTCCTTCATTTCTACTGTTCTTCTTGCTTTCTTATTTCTCTGTATTCATACATAGACACTTCTCTGCTACACGTGCCAAGTTCTCGCTTCAAATAATGTCTAGCGATGCCTATATGTCTTCAGATGACGACCGACCACTTGGCTCACTCCAAAATGGTGGTAAGGCCAGCCAAGCTAGAGTCAGCGTAAATGGACACGTTAAAGAGGAAGCTAGTGATTCCTCCATGAGCGAGGAGGAGGACATGCCTTTGGTTCGTGTACCCCTGTCCATGTGCTGCATGCATCGTTGACTATTTTGCACAGTCTCAAGTTACGGCTCCAAAATCCGAACCTGTAACTCCAGCAAAGTCCTTGCGACGCAAGCGAGCTGCTGCACTAGATTCCTCCAGTGAGGATGATGATACCCCTCTTGCTTCCTCTCCTGTGAAGCAATCTGCTGCTATACCGATGCCAGGGACATCGAAAGCGTCTACAGTGAATGGACACAAAGCTCTCAAAGCTGAGAGCGATGACAAACGTGGTTCTACCTCTGCTAAGAAGAAACGTGCTCCCGCGAAGAAAGGTCCCCCACAGAAGAAACTGAAGCGCGAGGATCCTGACGCTTCCGAACCTCCCGTTTCTGATGACGAGGAGTCCACGCCTGTCAAGAAAGAGAAGGTGCCGAAGAAACGAAAGTCCAAAGTCAAGGAAGAGACTGATGCAGATATGGAGGACGGTGAGAAATCTAAGCCCGCGAAAAAGAGGGCGACTACGAAGAAGGTCAAGGATGGAGCAGACGGATCGGCGACTCCCCAGCCCAAGAAAAAGGGGAAAGTCAAAGATGAAGGGGATGATGAGGAGGAAGTTTACAGGTGGTGGGAGGCTCAGCAGAATAGCGACGGTGAAGTAAAGTGGCAAACGCTAGAACACCATGGTGTCATCTTTCCCCCACCATACGAATCCTTGCCCTCGAATGTGAAAATGAGGTACAAGGGTATGTGGTCGCCTTATTCATCCCACAATGACAGCGTGTTGATTGCATTGTAGGTAAAGAAGTAGATCTGCCGTCAGAGTCCGAAGAAGTGGCCGGATTTTACGCCGCTATGCTGGAAACTGAGCACGCTCAGGATGCCACGTTCAACAAAAACTTCTTCGAGGACTGGTTGAAAGTGCTCCAGGACCATCCTCCTGTAAGTAAAACACTTCGGGTGCCTCTGCCTTGCTCAACCATGAAATAGCGCAATAAGATCAAGATCACCAAATTTGAGGATTGCGATTTTCGTCCCATGTTCGAGCATTTTGAAACGGAGAAAGCTAAAAAGAAGGCTCTCAGCAGTGCGGAGAAGAAAGAACTCAAGAAGCAGAAAGACGCATTTGAAGAGAAATATGTCACCTGTCACCTTGACGGTCGCAAGGAAAAGGTGGGCAACTTCAGGGTTGAACCTCCCGGCTTATTTAGGGGTCGGGGCGATCACCCGAAGAAGGGCGCGCTGAAGGTAAGCATTTGTCGTTTGGATTTGGAGGAAAACGAAAACTAGGTCACGCATTTTAGTTCCGAGTGCGCCCGGACGATATCACCATCAATATCGGTGAAGGCGTCCCCATCCCGGTACCCAATATGCCTGGAAACTGGAAAGGCATAGTGCACGACCAAACTGTCACCTGGCTGGCCAACTGGGTCGAGAATGTCAACGGCAATTACAAATATGTCTTCCTAGCCGCAGGTAGCTCACTCAAAGGGCAGAGTGACATGCAAAAGTTCGAGAAAGCTCGTGAATTGAAGGTGCAATGAACTGCTAGCACCGTTGCTCCATCGACTGACATTCCTGTAGAACCACGTGGACCGGATTCGCAAAGACTACACAGCCGACCTGCGAAGTAAAGTCATGGCAGATAGGCAGCGTGCGACGGCAATGTACTTCATTGACAAGCTTGCTCTTCGAGCCGGAAATGAAAAGGGTGAAGATGAGGCCGACACCGTAGGCTGCTGCTCTCTGCGTTGCGAACACATCACGTTAGAAGCGCCGGATTTCCTCATCTTTGATTTCCTGGGTAAGGACTCGATCCGATACTACAATCGAGTCTCTGTGGATCCCCAGGTTTTCAAGAATATCAAGCTATTCAAGGACAACAAAGAGGATAGCGATAACCTCTTTGACCGAGTCAATGTGATGCTGCGGCCTTCAAATGTTTTAAACATTCCGCTGACAGTTTTATCCTAGACCTCGCTCCTGAATAAGCACCTGGCATCGTATATGAAAGGACTGACTGCCAAGGTTTTTCGTACTTACAACGCGTCCATCACGTTTCAGCAGCAGTTGGACGAAGGAACGCCAACGAATGCCACCATCCAGGAGAAGCTGAATGCATATAATCATGCAAATCGTATGGTGGCCATCCTTTGTAACCATCAGCGTAGCGCGCCGAAGACTCACGAACAATCGATGGGCAAGATGCGTGATAGGGTTTGTTTGTCCCTCATGATACGATCTGTAACTGACAGCGCGAATAGCTTCGTTCCTTGAAGTATGATCGTATGAAGCTTCGCCATGTTCTCTTCAACACGGACCCCAAATACAAGAAGCAGAAGCAGTACGCCGATGACGAGTCCGATTTAGATGACGATTGGATAGAGGAGCATGAGGAGTCCCTTAAGAAGAAGGAAATCGAGAAGGCGGAGAAGAAGTTCGCCAAGGATAACGAGAAGCTTGTTCAGGAAGGCAATAAACCTCAGCCTGACTCAATCCTGCAGGAGAAGATCGAGGCTGTTGAGGCCGAACACAAGAGGATTACAAAGGAACGTGGCACAGGGAAAGCCAAACTCAAGAGGGAGCGCGCTCCCGAGAAGATCGAGGAGGCTGTTCAGAAGCTGGACGAGAAGATAAAGACCTTTAAGCTTCAAATGGACGATCGAGAGGCCGGCAAAGAGGTTGCTCTTGGTACAAGGTATGTCGTGCTCATCATCAGGTAACTCGTTCTCACTGCATTCCTCAGTAAAATCAATTATTTGGACCCTCGGTGAGTTTACAGCTCTCTTCCATGAAGCATTGGCGTTAACTCATCCTGACATCTAGGATAACAGCTGCATGGTGCAGCGCTCACAACGTACCGATCGAAAAAATCTTCTCGAAGACACTTCTCACTAAATGTGAGCTCGCATGGATGATGTTCTGTGGCATTCTGTACTGACGCTCATTTCAGTCCCCTGGGCTATGGAAGTCGACGACGCCTGGAAATTCTAGTCCATACTGCATCCGATGGCTGGTCCTTCGTATATTCGGGCTTTACGAAGGGCTTTTGGACTGCTATCATTATTCCCTAGAGATTCAATCTAGGTTTAGGCAAACTAACCCTGCCTCCTGCTTATGGGAGGCTCGTCATGTACATACCTAAGTAATAATCCATCGTAGATTTATGTCGTATGGAAATGAACGGTGTTTGGTTCAGCGTGACGCATTTCACGTGTTGCGCTATTTCAACTTGAAAGGTGCTTTGCTGCAAACTGCATGCATCAAACCTTAACTACCTTGTCTGCTACCATGAGTAGGTCCTCTGGCGCAACAACGAACCTGCCATTCGTTTCTAGGTCTGCCTTCGAGGCCCTCACCGTCGATGACGGGGAAGACACCGAGGACGAACAACAAGAGGAAGAAACGTCGCAGACACAGGTGACCAGGTTCGTCTTCACCAACGTTTGCACCCGCCCACATAGCTTGCTCACTGGGCTATTTAGTGCCGAGCATGCGAAGCCATCGAAATCTCAAATCAAGAAGGCTCAAAGACAAGCTCGCATCGAAAAGCGAAAACAGCTCAAAGCCTCCTCAAAAGCAGGTACCGCGGATAGTTCACCTAGACATACGCCTTCTCTGGAAGAGTCTATTGCGCGTACGGCCGAAGCAGCGGCTGATGTCCCTCCTCCCCCTGCGACGCAGAACGCTCTCGAGTCAAAGCCCACCGCAGAGCCACAACATGAGCCGGTGCCCCAGCCGGAGGTAGCGGAACCATCACATCCACAACATGCTATTAACGGAGACATAGAACATGCGAATGTCGCGGAAAGTATGCATCTTGACTCCGTCGGAGTGTTTAATCAGTGGAATTAACAGCATATTCAGACAACTCTACAATGCATCCTCTCCCTAGCAAGTCGCTGGACGATGAAGAACAGTCTGTCTCAAAACCTGACGTCGAGCAGGCACTCAAAAGCGAACCTGACCCTCAAGAAGTCGAACGCACAAAGAAACGACAAAGCATCCTGACGCGAACATTATGGACATTCATCATGATCGGAGGTTTCGTTGGTATGCACTCTTCGCTTCAAATATCCGTTCTAGTATCTAACCATTGCTTAGCTTTGCTACTCATGGGTCATGTTTACATGATCATGCTTGCCATGCTGTGTCAGACGCTCGTCTACCGCGAGGTCACCGCTCTATTTTCGCTCAAAAGTACTACCCCGGAATCTGGCGAGATAGAAAATAAGGGAAAGAAAGATCCATGGAGCAAAACTCTCAACTGGTACTTCTTTGCAGTCACCAACTATTTTCTGTACGGGGAGAGTATCATCTACTACTTCAAGGTACGGGTCAATTTTCGTTGTGATCAATGCATCCTAAATTGGCGATCAGCATGTTATATTCTCGGACGGCCAACTGCTTCCTTTCGCTACCAATCACAGAATCATCAGTTTTATGCTTTATACCATCGGCTTCGTTGGTTTCGTCATGTCTCTCAGACGTGGATTCCTCAAGCAGCAATTCGGCCTTTTCGGCTGGGTTCACATGAGCCTGCTGCTGATCGTTGTTTCTGGGTATGCATCTCGTTGTCTTTCAGACTCCATTCTAAAGGTAATTTTGCAGTCACTTCATCGTTAACAATATCCTCGAGGGCATGATTTGGTTCTGGGTTCCCGCCTCATTGGTTATTTGCAATGATATCTTTGCATATGTGTGGGGTATCACCGTCGGGCGCACCCCGTTGATCAAGCTCTCGCCGAAGAAGACTGTCGAAGGGTTTGTGGGTGCTTTCTGGAGTACCCTCCTGTTCAGTGTACTTTGGGGCTCGTACTTCATGCGCTTCAACTACATGATTTGCCCTGTACATGATCTTGGAGTCGACGCCTGGAGTAATGTCCAGTGTACGCCCAACCCAGTGTTTGTCTGGAAGGTGTGGCAAATCTGGTCGCCTCTCAGGGTATTTCTTTCGCAGCTCGTGAGTAAAAACTGATGTTGTGTTGTGTAACTGCTCAGAGTCGCTATTAGCTCGGAAAATCAGTGACTGTGATTCCCTATGCACCATACCAACTACATCTCCTGGTTTTCGCAGTTTTTGCGTCACTAGTGGCACCGTTTGGAGGTTTCTTCGCGTCTGGATTTAAGCGCGCTTTCAACATCAAGGATTTTGGCCACAGCATCCCTGGTCATGGAGGGATGACCGATCGCATGGATTGCCAGTGAGTTCTAAATCTCCAATGCCTTTTATCGAGGCACTGACACCATTCCTAGATTCCTGATGGGAGTCTTTACCTACGTTTATTATAGTAGCCTTATTCGAGAACACCACGTCAGCGTGGGTTCTATCTTGCAGATGATCGTCAGCGGGCTTACCGTCGATGATCAGTTGGAGTTGATGAAAGACCTGAAGAAGTACATGCAAGGTCAAGGCATCGCGATAGCATGAACTGGCACGATTTCATGCGCCCATTTATGACTGGACAAGACTCGTTATGATTAGCACATTTTAATTCACTGAATCAGATGTGGATAATGTTTTTGCAATGACATGCATTTGGATATCAGGCGAATGATGACGACGGCCTGCCATAGAACATATTTTCCAATGGAGGCGGAATGGGTTTGGTAATTAGAGACAGGAAAATCGTGCAGTGTAACCCTATGATATTGCGGGTTCGACTTTTCATTGGCGTGCGGCATGTGACACGGGCATAATCATAGGTAATGCGATAGCATGAAATGACAGTGACAAGAGAATGATGCTTATGACCGAGGTTTTTCCTGCGAAGAGGATGAGCACAATGATAAGTATCATAATTCTGATTAAACTGACCTTCTTCTCTTTCCACAAAGCGAGAAGACCGACTCCAGAAACCTTCACTACTTTGAAGCGCACACCAGGAATATCACCTTTGGCCTTGCCACTACGACCAAAACCAGAGATAAGAACTTCATCGTTCTCATCGACAAAGTTCAAGCAACCGTCATTCTGTATCCCTGTATTAGTACATTCATAACAATCGACCATGAAAGCACGCACAGGCACGAAAGCCGTGACCTTCTTGCCGTTCTTGATAAGTTGTACACGGACACATTTACGGATGGCAGAGTTGGGCTGTTTGGCTTCGACACCAACTTTCTCCAGGACAATGCCCTTTGCGTGTGATGATCCTCCAGTAGGGGAGGTTTTGTAAACGTTACCGAGGGCGCGCTTCTTATACGCCTTATCCGCCTGTTAAGAGCAGTATACAATCTCAGATGTGAGTCGTCCCAGAGATTACAAGCACGAACCCATCGGTTTACACGGCGATCATTGCGAAGCTTACGAGCAGCTTGAAGTCCACGAGGTTTGTTGGCTGATGAAAGAGTCCATTAGTATATGATTATTCCATTGGTAATCGTAGCGAGAGGAACATACAGCCCATTCTTGAAGTCGACGAGGACGGCGAGGATAACTTTCCACTTGTGCTGGCGACCACCCCGGCATTGTCCCGAAACCTTAATTATAACTGTTACAGTTTATCAGCCACAATCGCTCACGATTGGCACGTGGCAATAATGTTAGTTGGCCGGCGGTCCGACGTTCCGCCTGCTGCCAGTTTGCAAACTTCTCTAGCCTCTCTCGCAGGAACGGTTATGATTAGATCTCACTCTTATTGTACAGGAAATTTGTTCTTCCCTTGCAATTGGATAGTCTCGACGCCACCTTGTCGCCGTCGCCAATCACCATGTTCGTAGTCTATAATACCTCACATGCACACCGCACCCCACTCCCTGTCATCACCGTGTAACACGGCTGGTCACGAGTCTATCCCTTGGTGTTTCCCAAGACCTTTGTGCCTGTGGTTCACATTCTTATCTTCGAATCCCATAAATTTGTCACATGGTGCACTGCCGGTTCTTCGACAGCCTCTAGTCTGAGAATGTTATATGTTTGGTCTGCTCGCTGGTAATGGATTTGATATCCCTCGCTCCTAACCATGTCTCAAGACCCTGAAATCCAATACTACCACCACGGACGCTTCCGTGTTGCAGGTGGTGTGCTGCCCGATGCTATCACTGCATACCAGACATTTGGCGACCCGAAGAACCCGGTTATTGTGTTTCCTACATGTTATGGGGGGAAACTCGACGGCAAGTCTCCCAAAGCTCTTCTCATGGCGCTCCGTATGATAACTGGAACTTGAATTAGACAATGGATTGTTAGGTCAAGGCTATATGGTAGGAGAAGGCAAGGTAAGGCCATGTGGCTTCATCGTGTTTGCCAACTGACATCAGCGATAGGCTTTGGATCCGCGTAAGTACTACGTGGTGACCTTCGCCTTATTTTCCAATGGAGAGGTAAGCTACATTATGTGAAGATGGTGTGATCAAGTTCAACTCTCCTGTTGCTTTAGTCTTCTTCACCTTCCAATACAGTGAGGTTCTTAGTACTGTCCCACACAAGCATTCATAACGTCAATGATAGCCTCCACCATACAACGGCCCCTACTTCCCTACCGTCTCCTACGAGGACAACATGTAAATTTCTTCTGACTTACTAGTTTGTCGAAGATACTGACGTAGTTCAGCCGGGCACAGCACGCCGTGCTCACCCAGAAGCTTGGTATCAAGAAAGTGTTCTGCGTGATTGGATTTTCAATGGGCGCACAGCAGGTAAACGTCCTCGTGGAGAACAAACAACGATGCTTTTGCTGAGGTATTGCAGGCATACTATTGGCCAGTCATGTATCCTGACTTCGTTGAAAGGTTTGTCTTTGACGACTCTTTGAGTAACATGTTCTCTAACCGTGGTCAAGATACATCCCCATCTGCGGATCTGCTCGAACTAGTCCTCATAACGAATGGTACTATTGGGCATCTTGCGTTTGTCTCTGTGCTGAGACGGCCGCAGCTTCCTAGAAGGCCCTAAAGCTGCCCTTTCGGCTTCGAAGGATTTCCAGAACGGCCACTACACGAGCACTCCTCAACACGGTATTCGGGCATTTGGTCGTGCATACAGTTCATGGGCATATAGCCAGGCGGTGAGCTTCCGAAGCTCGAGTTGATTGTCGTACTGAAATTGCCGCAGTGGTTTGCTAAGAAAGGTTATCTCTTCGACGGAAAGTGCGTAATTCCTTGAATTCGATCCTTTGCTTTCTCAATAGAACAACTAGATACACGAGCCTCAATGACTTCATAAGAGAGGAATGGGAAGCCGGTTATCTAAATGGGTGGGACGCCAACGATTTATTGACACTCTTGAAAACATGGCAGATGGGGGATGTCTCTCTCATCCGTGACGGAGGTTACTTTGCGAACTGTCTAGGAGCGATCAAGGCCAGAGGTCTGATCATGCCTTGCAAGAAAGACCTGTACTTCACTGTGAGTCCTTTCGCATATTTTGCTTTGTTTGAGGTTAATGGCTCCTCGGATAGCCGGAGGACTGCCAGAATGAGATGAAATACTTGAGTAATGCGAAGCTCGTTATCATCGATTCTGAGTGGGGCCATATGGGTAAGCTTGATTTGCTTCGAACGGCCCCTTGCTGATGTTCTGTAGCTGGTGGAGGATCAAACGCAGAGGATGATGAGTTCGTGAAAGCAGAGATGAATAAATTTTTAGAGGAACCTTGAGTTCAAACTGCTTCAGAAATCATCTACAATGCCATGCATGTGACGTTTGTAAACTAGTCGATCTCGTGTATCCAACTCTCTAAAAATGATCTGATAACGGCAAGATAACGGCCACCCACACTCATACACCCTGCTATCGTCTCCCTATCGGTGAGTGCTCTCGGTCGCCGTTCACAATGCCCTCGGACCAAATGCCAAAGCCGAGACTTCAAACAATATTATATTATTTATATCCTTAGGTAGCTCGTGACCATAAGATCTCACCCAGCTCAACTACTTACTCGCATGGTGTATGTCGGACCGCCCATATGAAGCCCATACACGGGTGACATAAAAGCATGCCGTCTTTGTCAAGACAGCATCCTCTCCCCCCTTAGGCTCCCCCTCATGCAGACCACAGAAACCCAGTATTATAATCACGGTCGCTTCAAAGTCGCAGGAGGAGTACTCCCTGACGCCGTGACCGCATACCGGACATACGGAGATCCGAGCAATGAAAAAGTGATTGTTTTCCCGACATGTTATGGAGCAAAACTCGCTCTTGGAAGTATGTTTCATTCATTGTGAGCATGAAGTCGGTTGTTGATCTAGTCACACACAGGTCAAGACTACCTCGTTGGGGAAGGCAAGGTACGTAGACCCTCGTGTAGTGGAATGCGTGGTCTCCATGTTTTGACAACAGGTCCTTGACCCAAACAAATACTTCGTGGTGACATTCGCGCTTTTCTGTAACGGAGAGGTGCGCTGCCTTACTTGCTGTTTCACTGACATTGACTGAAACAATCTAGTCGTCTTCTCCATCTAATACGGTTAGTTTCCATGATTACACATCTTTACCCATCTTTCTGACGGCTCGTCAGCCTGCACCTTATGGTGGCGCGTACTTCCCATTCATTTCCTACGAAGACAACATGTAGGTTATGAAACGACTCGCAAATAGAACCCAGGCTCACCTCAACAGTCGCGCTCAGCATGCAGTATTGACAAAACACCTTGGAGTGCGCAAGCTCTTCTGCGTGGTTGGATTTTCTATGGGCGGACAACAGGTACTTCATCTCTTTTTAAATATCACAGGCACTTTCTCAGGTCCTCTCCCAAGGCATATCACTGGCCAGTCGTCTTCCCTGACTTCGTAGAGCGGTTTGTTGCTATATGCTCGTCTGCTCGCACGAGTCCCCATAACGAATGGTGGGTTCTTGTTTGAACTTTTTTCTCTCCGCATGCGAATTGTACTCTAGTTTCCTGGAAGGGCCCAAGGCAGCATTGCAAGCAAGCAAAGATTTTGCCGATGGCCATTATCAGAGTACTCCTCAGCATGGACTTCGAGCGTTCGGTCGAGCCTACTGTGCATGGGCCTATGGGCAAACTGTGAGTTTCCTCACGATGGAAGATTCGGATAATGTAACTTTTATAGTGGTTCCGGGAGTCCAAGTACCTGATGAACGGAGAGTAAGTTATGTTGGAATAGCATCTTCATCTGCCTCCTTCATGAATTTTGTGAACAGATTCCCAGACTTGAACTCGTTCATCAGGGAGCGGTGGGAAGCAGGTTATATCAAATATTGGGATGCAAACGACATGATTGCACTTGTGAATACATGGCAGAAGGGAGACATTTCCATCATTCGTGATGGCGGAGACTATGAAAAAGCTCTGAGGAGTATCAAAGCAAAGGGACTTATCATGCCTTCGAAGACGGACCTTTACTTTCCGGTCAGTTCTGTACCGAGCAATCGCGAGCCGACTACTGACACCATTAAAGCCGGAGGACAGCGAAACAGAAGTGTCTCACCTCAGAGATGCTAAATTGCATGTGATCCCATCGATCTGGGGTCATGTTGCAGGGGGTAGCGGTAACCCGGTAGATGTCGCTTTCATATCAGAGAAGATCAAGGAGTTTTTGCAAGGGCCTTGATGGCGAGATTTCAATTGCATATATTGCTCTACAGAAGCCTGTTTTAAACGGATTGGGTAGATTCAATACTTTGAGATATCGGGTACAAAGGAATGTCATGTTTGGATTGAATTTCCGTCTGCGAAACTGTGCCCATAGTTTTCTCGCATCAGCGTTGCATGATTGCTCGTAGGTTGAAAAAAAGGCGGGAGGCTACTGCTAAAGTGGGGAGATGCATATAATCTCGGAGTTGCAATTGTTCAAATTTGCCAGGGCCCAATGGAAAGCAGCTTTGCCCTTAGGACAGCTCAGCAATTTCTCGTCGTGTTGTTCACTTAGAACGAAGAAAAGAATAAGTACTTATTACGTAATAATTAAGTATAAATAATAAAGCTTTAATATAAAGACTTTGAGGCAAGCCTGAGGCCGACTCGAGCGCTAAGCTGCTTACAGGCTTACCAGGGCTCACCGGCACCACGTGGTCGGCGTTGTTTCGCTATTACTTACGCATCCCTAACGCTCCCCGACAAACCCTGAAGCGCTCTTTTCTCGCCATGAGAGGCACTGGAGGCTACCTCCTGGGAGGCGCGCTACTTGTTTTCCTTCCCTCGGCTGCTAACGCCTTCTATCTTCCTGGTGCAGCACCTCACAACTATGAGCAGCGTGATCCTGTCAATGTTTATGTCAATGCGCTCACTCCCATGCTTACTGGAAGTGACAACTCAAAGCTGGTATGTTGCGTTCGCTATCATATTTTGATTTGACTGTGCTTACTGGTCTTTAGAAATCACTCATCAACTGTGAGGAACTCGCCTATAGATTGCAATTAGCAATACACATTGACGCATCATAGACGACTACTACAATCCTCGTTTTCACTTCTGCGCACCAGAGGGGGGTGCTCAGAATCAGCCCGAGTCTTTGGGATCGATACTATTCGGCGACCGAATATTCACATCTCCATATGATGTATGTTGTCGTTGGGCGGATAGCATATATGCAGATTCAAACTGCTTTATCAGATCAAAATGCTGGAGGCTAATGGTACTTGTCAAACGCTGTGTACCGCCAATATACCTGGAGAAGATGCAAAGTTCATCAATGAGCGAATCCGTGAGGATTATGCTCTCAACTGGCTGGTGGATGGTCTGCCAGCCGCGGAGATGAAGAAAGACACGAAGACTGGGGACCTCTTCTTCGATATGGGGTTTAACCTTGGGAATGATGACACTGATGTGCCCTACCTAAACAACCACTATGAGATCGTTCTGAGGTATAGTCGTCTGCCTATCAGCATGAAAGTTCATCAAACTCATTGTCTCGTCCAGATATCACGAACCATCACCTGGAGTCTATCGCGTTGTTGGAGTCCTAGTGTGGCCAGTCAGGTGCGTGAAGAGTTTTTGTATCATTTACTTTTTGCTTACATCCTATTGCAGCCGCGGCGGGTCACAAGAAGATACAAGTACGCCGAACTGTGATGTTGATGTCCAACAATTGCATCTATCTGAAAATGAAATGAATAACGTACGGTATACTTACCGAGTAACTTGGAATGTAAGTCTTTTGTGTAGGAACTAGTTTGAGCGAGTATCCGACTAACTTCCTACGTTCAGGAATCCGACACACCATGGGTACGTTTGGCCTGCAAGGCATGCGTTAAGCTTTTTTGATTATTCATAGGCCACTCGATGGGACAACTATCTCCATATCTTTGATCCCCGGATACATTGGTTCAGTCTCATCAACTCAATTATTATCGTCGTCTTCCTCTGTGTTATGGTAGCTATGATTCTGTGGCGCACTGTCTCCAGAGATGTGATTTTTTTAACATCATTGGCATATACTTCAAGCTGATGTCCTTTGCAGATTTCACGATACAATGCAATTGATCTTAGTGTGAGTGGTTAATATTCTATATGTATCTATTCTGACGTCATACAAAATGTAGGAAGATGTTCAAGAAGACTGGGGCTGGAAGCTCGTACACGGAGAAGTTTTCCGCGCGCCCAGATATCCAATGGCGCTTTCCGTTATGGTAGGAAATGGTGCACAATTGTGTGCCATGTGCGCGGTTACCCTAGGTGGTTCCTTCAATCCTAGAGCCTCTGTTTACCGTCTAATATCAACCTCCCAATAGTTTTTGCGTTGCTGGGCTTCCTCTCGCCTTCTAACCGTGGTTCTCTTGCCACTGTCATGATGGTGTGCTGGACCTTTTTCGGAGGGTAAGTCTTCTCCTCAGACCGAAGGGCTCAGCTGATGCGGAGTTATCAGGATCGGAGGTTATTATTCGAGCAGAATATATGCATCGCTCGGTGGCGTTGATCGCAGAAAGAATGTGTTCCTGACAGCCACCATTCTCCCGACGTGAGCCCTTCATCCACAACGTCACTCTGATTCCTCATTGGCTGTTCCACTTCTCTAGACTGGTATTCATAGTGATCTTCTTGTTGAACTTCTTCCTTCTCGTTGCCGGTTCCTCAGGGGCCGTTCCATTCTGTAAGTTGGATTGATTGTGTCGGCGACCTTGGAGCTCACCTAGTTTTACCTGCACTAGCCACTATGCTCTTGATTGTTGTTCTCTGGTTTGGAATTTCCGCTCCGCTATCTGCGGTTGGATCATACATCGGGTCAAGGCAAGGAGTACGTGTATTGCATGTTCGACGTAATTGAAATTCATTTGGTTTCAGAGCGTATCACACCCCGTCAGAGTCAACCCAATACCCCGTCAGATCCCACCAGCTCCCAGACACCTTCGACCATGGGTAAGTCTTGCCCTGCAATGTACACATAAATTCCAACCCTGTTGCAGGTCTCCGCGCTACTCGCAGGCATCCTGCCGTTTGGTAAGATACAGCTCACAAATGGATCTTCATTGCTCAATAGTATTGTTATGTCGTAGGGGCTGCGTTCGTGGAACTATACTTCGTCATGTCCAGCCTCTTCGCATCTCGCGCCTACTATGCATTTGGCTTCCTCGCGCTAACAGCAGGAATTGTCACACTCACCACTGGCACCGTGACAATCTTGTTTACATATTTCAACCTATGCGCTGAAGAGTACAGGTATGTGGAAGTATATCTATTTGTGACTCGTTGTCTTGATTCTCGATGCAGGTGGCACTGGCGTGCCTTCCTAACTGGTGGTGGAAGTGCATTTTGGATCTTGGCCTATGGGCTCTTCTACTGGTTATCCCGACTTTCGCTGGACTCGCTTTCAAGCGTCACGCTGTACCTCGGGTATTTATTCTTGATATGCCTCTTCGATTTTGTTGTCACTGGTAAGGGCTGTTTCATGATTATGATAGTCAAACTCAACAATGTTATCAAGGGACCATTGGATTCCTCGCATCTTATTGGGCTGTGCGGCGCTTGTATAGTGCTATTCGCGTGGACTGATACAACAAAGGTTCAGTTATATGTAGTTAGACATGGTGGCATGATGGACAATACGAGGTCTGGTTCACCGACATCCCTGAAATGTTCAATATCCAAATTGGCGCCATTCGACGTGAAGGAGGTACGCTGCCATGATCAAACAATTGAGTTGAAGACCATTGAGTTGAAGACCATTTTACCGCGTGCCATAAATCCTGGACGCAAGTATGAAGCAACAGTCTCCATTCACGCAGCATACACTGGCGCAATCCTGCAATGTTAACAGGCTGGCAAAACGTTGGACAGCGACGAGTGCCTCTAAGCCCAGAGACACAGCGAGCAAGCCAAGATGCAATGTGGCTATACGACGAGCAAATGCTACTCTACCTAGTGGCTAAGCTGCAGAAAGGGCCGAGAGACCCCCGAATGGAGAGAGAGTCCCTGCCCTTGGAACCCCTAGTCCCAAACAACACTCAACTGATGGCGGCTTATTGGGGTCAGCTTTCCGATCCAAACGCAACCTTCAAATGAGATCTCGTGGCTCGCCGCCGGCCCAGGACATCGCCAGTGATGCGGTGTGGGCACAAAGTTTACCGTGATTCGAATAAACCGGGACCACGGGAACTACATTTTATTTTCGCTGCGGAATCTCCGAACTGAACTTGCATCCCAAATTTCAAGAAATTTGTACCTTTGTCTAGTGGTTCGAGTCTTCGAGATCGAGCACGTCAATTATCTCGAGCAATCGATAACATCGGACAATTTGTCCAACACACTTCCAACCAATGTGACCATAGAATTTATAAATGCTAGCACGCGCCAATGGCACATCCCCACCCTCGCTCAGACTTCTCTCAACAACTATGCCAAAACCTTCACCCAGCACCTATGCCATTGTCGACATGACTCTGTTGCCCAACAGCAGAGGGCTTGCGATCACTTTCAACGGCGGGAGTGCACCTGTCACCGTGACTGATGTGACCTTCGACAGGTGCCCTACGTTATGCGTTATATCACTTGTGCATCTCCTATATATTACATTTGAAGTGGATCATTGCAGACAACCCATGTGACAAGGATGCCCAGACGTGACTCCTGCTAGCGACACTAGCTTTGAAACAGCTTGGAGTGCCCTAGGGCTACCTGACAGTGTTCCCAAATAGCAGTCATTTATGGACTATCCAGAGCACCCCCAATGAGTGCACGTAAGTTTCGTTTCGTATTTCATTTCATTGACAAGATGTACTAACCGATCTGTCTAGTGTCCAAGATGCTGGACTAACTGTATTTCTGGGAGATCGCAGGAGCAGCCAACAATGTTAACGTGAGTTTCACAGGCTAACGATACCAGCGCTTGCTTCTGCTGGGGACTCAGGGACATAGTTTACCGTTGGACAACGCACCGTTGACGAGACCCTTCTCTGATGTGCCTGGCTTCTTCTGCTGACATATGTGCAGTTCCTGGCCTCAGCGTGATCCGCCGTCGACACTGGCAGCAGAGGTTGTGCACTCCAACGCACTGCGGAAGATGACGCGAGCGACTACTCTTGCAACACCACGGTAGCGTGTTGGACACCCCGTTTCATTTCACTAGGAGCACGAATAACTATATACAAGCAATCACCTGCGGTCGGGAGATGACCCGCAGTTGTCTCAGCTGTTGAATTCACACTCCATACGCAGCGTAGTGCCTGCGTGGATGTGATTGAACAATGAGGATCAAAACGACGGATTGGTATGGACCAACATATTGAGACATGAAACCGTTGGAATTGAAGGATGCTGTTTACCATGGTGAGCTCAGGTACGCGAACCTGTAGGACGGGTTGTAGCTCGACGCGGTGTACAGGGGTTTCCCTTCCTCGGCCACTAGAGACTCGAGTGAGGTGAAGACAAAGAAATGGAGACGCGAAACACGCAACAACACAACATGACCTTGGATACAATTGACACCGAGCTAACGGCTATTCATGCTTACAATCTGTGGAATAGAATAACGTATCTTGGCTATGATATTACTATGTGTGTTGTCTGACCTCGATGTCCCATATAGCGTCTAGCTATATAATTGTTGTGAACATGACAGTGTCGGAGGTGACGGTGACGGTTTTGAAATCTAGAAGTGCCTAGTGGTTGCCAAGGTATGGGAGACTCAACGAAGTGCTAGAATCAAATGCTTGTCCTTTCCAGCACGTAAAATTGCCACCCGTCCATTAATCAGGTGGCTCCTCTCAAGCTTGAAGTGTGCGTCTGGCTGAGGTACATTGTTCAGATATAATCCGTTCCCGAGGGCAAGTTGTCGTGCTGCCGCTGAAAAAGCGTTGGTCAAAGACTGCACAGTGGAACCAGCAAAGGGCAGACGAACACTTTGACGAGGTAAGTCCGAAGTTGGCAGCAACGTTTGGGAGGGTCATTCCAAGCAATTGGTCCTCTGTACAGAGAACCAACCGTGGGTCATTGGCAAGAGAACTGACAATATCTTTCGCGTGTAAAGTTGAGTAGTCTGTTCCAAAAAGGACGTTTGTCGCTACTCGTGCAGCCTCTAGGCCTTCCTCTACAGGACATGTCAGAGAGTGCAAGCGGAGAGCAGGTTGACTCTCACTTCGATGTATCATCAGTGTCACTTCTTCTGCAAGAAGTTTCTGTGCCAATCGGCGTTCAGGTTGAATTTCATGTTCTCGCACAACAGCGTTTATTTCTTCAACAGGAAGCAGAGTAAACATCTTGAGATACTTCTCAACATCAGCATCCGTTGTACGAAGGAAGAACTGTCGACAGTACTAAGTTGGCGGGCCAGTAATAAATGGTCAGCATACCTGATAGAAGTCTAGATAGCTTGTGAGTTTTTCATCAAGCCATACAGCGTTTCCCGCGCTCTTCCCAAACTTCTCTCCTTGTGAGGTTGTCAGCAATGGTGTGGTCAGTGCAAAGCCTCTCTGATTGTGTCCAGTAGAATCACCCTCGGCTTTGTTTATGAGGTCGATGCCGGAAATAATATTTCCCCACTGGTCTGATCCACCTACTTGAATAGTGCACCCCTTTGTGCGAAAAAGTTCATAGAAGTCATAACCTTGGAGAAGCTGGTACGTGAACTCAGTGAACGTGATGCCATTGTGTGCGCTCATTCGCATTTTTACACTACATCACACATTGTCATCAATAAAGGAAATACAAGGAGGTAAAGCGACAAACCTATCCCTTGCCAGCATATGATTTACGCGGAAATGAATGCCGGTACTCCGCAAGAAATCAAGAAGATTCAATTCCTTTAGCCAGTCTAGGTTATTGACGACCTGTAGTTGGGCAAAAGTTGTCGGGGAGGGAACCTTATCGAGGGCATACTCTGTCGCGCGAGAGAAAAACTGCTGAATAGCTTCCGTGAGTTTGGTGGTGTTGGATTCAATTTGAGCTTTTTCCGAAAGTGAGCGTTCCATCATACGGCCAGAGGGATCTCCAACAAGCCCCGTCGCTCCACCTATCTGAGCACATTCAGTCTATTTCGAACATAGAAACGCGCAACCTTACGAGTGCTAGTGTGTTATGCCCTCTGATGCGGAAATGGAAGAGACAGAGAAGTGGGATGAGGTGACCCGCATGCAAAGATTTCGCTGTTGGATCAATCCCAGCATAAATGGTCCGTGTTTTCTGCAAGTGCTTAGAGAAATCATCTGGGCTGGAACGTATCATTAAATCCTCCTACTTTATGAACATGGTCATTCTCACCGCGTCACATCCGCAATGAGTTGGCGGGCACTCAATTCTGACAAAAGGTCTCGTCCTGAATGTAGATTTCTGGTCCAGGGAGTAGCCCTCCGCTTGATGGGTATTCGGAGAGCTGTTCTAGGCCATCTACGAACAGGTTCAAGCATTCTTCGTACTATGAGGGATTGCTCAGCTACAGCAGCTTGAAAGGAAGCAGCAAAACTGAAAGTCAAGTCACGTGGTCCGAATTCCAAATATAACGTAACACTACATCACATCTTATCATCGTATCATAACTTAATAAGTATCTTGTATACTGGGTCAGGGAGACTAATAACGACTCTCTCGTGGAAATCGACCTCTCTGCACGGCTCCTTCCGGTTCTTGAAGTATGCAATTCGAAGTTATTGCAAAATGTCACACAACCCGAGCGCGAGTTTGCAGAATGAAGCTTGCCCGTGAGTCTCGTTTTTATCAGATAGAGCTGCTTTTAAGCTGTTCACAGACGGCATCACAATGCTTCCTACATTCATGCCCGTGGCAACGCAGGGAGCGATCAAAGGCTTGACCCCACAACAGGTTGAATCCCTCGGAATCACGCTTATGTTGAACAACACATACCATTTGAATTTGCGACCTGGGATCAAAGTTCTTGATGAAGTGGGAGGGGCTCACAAATTCCAAGATTGGAACCGAAACCTTCTCACAGTGAGTGCAACTTCAGAAGTTCGTCACGCTCAAGCTCAGCTTTTTGAAGGACAGCGGAGGCTTTCAGCTGGTCTCTCTGAGCAAGTTCACCAATATTACTGAGGACGGTGCCTTGTTTGCTAGTCCATTCAATGGAGAGCCAACAATGCTGACGGTTGGTCTCGGATAGTCACCACCACTTTTTGTGTTGATGAGCGGCGCAGCCTGAAGAAAGCATTTCTATACAGCATTCAATCGGAGCAGATATCATCATGCAACTGGATGACGTAGGTAAGGCTGCTCGTAAATATTTTCCCCCAGAGTTTGATATTAGCTCAGTCAGTAGTCTGACTGTTGGACCTCGAGTTGCCGAGTCCATGCACCGATCTATTCGATGGCTAGATCGTTGCATCGAGCAGCATGAAAAATCCGGCCGAAAAGACAAACAGAATCTTTTCGCTATTGTTCAAGGAGGGTTGGACCCGGCGTTGCGAGATCTATGTCTTGATGCAATGATTGAGCGGAAGGACCGAGTTGCTGGGTACGCTATAGGCGGTCTTAGTGGAGGGGAAGAAAAGGGTGGGTTCCTTAACTAATCTGGTGGCTTCGTCGAGCTGATGTACCACTTGAGACGTGTTTTGGAGGATGTAAGTTTGACCTCGGGGCGTTTTTGTGCACCTGATCTCGCACAGTATCAAGCAGTGTGCAGACCGGCTACCTTCAGATCGTGAGTAAATCGTTTTCTTCCGCGAAGCCCCCTGCAAGCTTCCGCGCACTTAGGGCCTCGCTACTCCATGGGTGTAGGTTTTGCAGAAGGTGCTTGAACCGCTTGCTCCTCACAGTCAAACCTGATCACCGACTCCAGATCTGTTGGTCTGCGTTGCATTGGGTGTTGACATGGTACGATTGAGATTGACACACCTTGACGCGAAGTTTTCTGACAGTTGCTCAGGCGGATTGCGTATTCCCTACTCGGACTGCAAGATTCGGCGTGGCCTTGACTTTCAAGGGCCCCCTCAACCTTAGTACGCGTATTTTCGCCAACGTTAATGCGGTGCAGACTCATTGATCGATAATGTAGAGCTCGGGAAGCACACGAAGAGCATGGAACCTATCGACAAGAACTGCCCTTGTCCAACATGTGCAAGCGGCACGTCCCGAGCTATGTTGCATCACATCGTCACAATAGAAACAGCTGGAGCTCATGGTAATTCGGATATACCGTTTCTTGCGGTTTACTCAGCTCATCTTTTGTCAATAAACAGCTGTCACGATTCACAACCTTGTTTTCCAGGCCCAGGTTATGGGCGATGCAAGGGATGCTATCCTCGAGGGCCGATTCCCTGAGTACTTAAGGTCATTCTTCTACAATTACTTCGGTGATACAGGGTACCCCGAATGGTGTGTAAACGCTCTGCGTAGCGTTGGGGTGGACTTGATGCAGGGTGTTAACGTGCCGTTAGTTCAAGGCTCGGGGGTGAAATGGGAGTACTCCGATGCGGCTTGAGATGTCATACATATGCGCAGTGTAAGGGAATAATAAATTGTGCAAAAGATCAACTCTTTCCTTTGCGACTTGGTCGAGCATTCCTAGCCTTCTTCCGATCTGCAATCATCCTGTTTTTGCGTATCTGGTCGACTGTCTTGATCTCGTTCTTGACTCTGCCCACTGATTTCCCTCCGAACCGCCCACCGCTTCTAATCTTTTTCGCTCTACCAGGACTTTTCGGTTTTGCCTCGCCTGCTTCCGCTGCGATACTCTCTTCTTTCTTCTTGAGCTGTCTCGACTTGCGCTCGTAATCATTGCCGAGCCTGTCCAGCGGCTTAGCCTCAGTGACCTTGTTGTGCTTCCATCTCCTCCCTCCAGGCCCAACTGCACCAACACCTCTCTTTGCCACCTCCATTTCTCCGATCTTTGGCAGCGATACCCTTGCTTTCTTCCTCCACTCATCGAACCGGCCACTCTTATACGTAGCAGGCAAGCGAGTGCCATTCTCCGTTCGCAGAAGTTTCATGTTGTCAGCACCAATTCCGCCCCCTTTGACAAACTTCTTCTTTTTCTTGTCCCACGACAGTTTGTTTTGGTGCCGTTGGCGTGCGCCAATAGTGTCCTCGTCTCCTGCAAGGTCGAGGATGGCACCCTGAGCTTGAGCAGCAAACGAAGAAGCCCCATCTGTGAGCGAGTAACTGGGAAGATATCATATCTTTCTCAGTGCGCACGATCAGGAGTAGATGAAATGTACAGACCCTTTTTCGGTCATGGCATCCTTTTGATAGTGGGACATATAATAATCATCATCGCGAAAGTTGCTGCTCTTCTTCTTGGAGACGTTGAAAACAGCCTGCTGAAAATCAGTATTGACACTTTCCAGCTATGTGGAGACGAACCGCAATGTCTTCCTCGTCCGCCATTTCCACGTCACCATCTCCCGCTTCGCCAAGGCCGTCGGCACCACCTTGGCCTATGTCGACAATAATAGAAGCGTTGTTGGGCCCTGAATTCCCCGCCCGCTCCACAGCCTTTGCAAGCGCCTTCCTCCGTTCTTTCATGAGTGCTGCATTAGCAGTCCCCGCCTTTCCACGAGTGCCAACCTCAAACACCGTCTCAGCAGGCTTGAATGCGCTAACCGCACGGACAATCGCGGCACGCTTCTCCTCCATTTCTCTTGTGTCCTCTTTTCCGTCATCGCCGTCCCGCATCAGCGTAAGGACGGGATGCACGACGCCTTCCTGTCCGCTACGTGCAAGGTCTTTTGCACGTCGATAACTCGCCGCGCTGGCCTTTCCACGACTGCGCTCATACATGGCATGCCCACGTCCCATGACTGCACGTAGGCTGGGCAGAGTATTCTGTGACTCGTCCAGTGTGCGAACATACTCGACCTCTGCATCCATCAGGTCTCGCGGGAATGGAGCCAAGATCAGCGAGTGAGTGTAAGGCTCTTCCGATGTCGTAGCCGATGCGGGAAAGGATGATGGCAAAGTGATTAACGGCCGACCGAGGAAGAGTTGCAAGTCACAGAGATATGGCAACTCGCCATGAGCAACGAAGCTCCAAGCCCAACCTTTTCTTCCAGCTCTGGCCGTTCGACCTACGCGATGAACAAATATCCTTGCACCGACGGTAAAATCGTAGTTTACCACATGTTCCAGAACTGGTATATCAATGCCACGCGCTGCAACGTCTGTGACGACCAATACATTAGTCTTGCGCGACAAAAACTGATCCATTTGGTATGTCCGTGCAGACTGAGTTAGTGAGCCGTAAAGAGCGGAGACAGCGTAGCCAGCTGTGGTAAGGAGGGCAGAGAGGTATTCGACGTGGTGTTTTGTAGCTGCAAAGACGAGTGTCTGGTGAGGCGCACTATGGGTTGGGTGTTTGGCCTTGAACTTTCCCTTCTTAGATTTGACCAAGGATTCGGAGTCATCGTCCTTGGATGATTCGGTGCTTCCATAGGGGACTTTGACTACATCCCGGAGGAGCGCCAGTAGACATGCATCCTTCTCCGCTTGTTTGACAGAAAAAAATGCCATTCGTAGATCAGAACTGATTTTTGACTCTGCGTCTAGTCGCACAAGTTTCGGATCGCACAGACCTGCTTTGGCAAACTCAACGAGCGATTTCGGGAGGGTCGCGGAAAAAAGAAGGGTCTGACGGGACGTGGGAAGGCGCGCAAGAAGCTCTGTAAGTGCAGTAGAGAAACCAAGCTCAAAAAGACGGTCTGCCTCGTCGAAAACAACATATTGCACGGACGACAAGGAAAGCGACATCTCGACGATCAGGTGGAGGAGACGACCGGGAGTTGCGATGATACTAAACCAAAAGGACATCAGAAAACACAGTATCGCATGAATGAAACACACATACATATCTGGATTATTACTGATCATTTCGAACTGTTCATCCAGACCCTCTCCGCCGACGATAAGGCTCCAGCGTAACCCTTCGCCTTTGCTATTTGAAGAATCTTCACGATCATCTCCTGCATGCTGCGCAGTATCGTTCGTCCAACCACGCACAAGTGCCTTCCCGACTTTGACAACTTGAAGAGCAAGCTCTCGTGCTGGTACGAGTATAATTGCTCGAACTCCAAAGGTATGCGCGTGTCTGCCTCCAAGACGCTGCACTAAAGGTACCATGTACGCAAGAGTTTTTCCCGAGCCAGTCCGAGCCATTCCGACTAGATCCCGTGGTGGAGATGCAAGAAGGGCAGGAATAGATGCACGTTGTATGGGTGTGGGTGTACGGTACCCCTGGAGGGTCAATGAACGCAGAAGGGATGGATGCAGGCCTAAAGAGCCATCGGCGCACGATCTTCATTGAAAGGAAGGACATACCCATGCTTTGGAAGCTTCCCCCTCCGATGTCACCCTTGCTTTTCCCTTTGCTTTTAATCTTCTTCAGCATCTCAGTACCGCCTTTCATATTTCGCTTTGCAATAGAATCCTGGATTAACACTTCGATGTCATCGTCATCATCCAGGTGATTTTCAATTGGACCATCTCTTCTCGATCTCTTGCCTGTGAGAGCACCAGAGATGTCGACATCGAACTCGTCGTCTGAAGCAGCCTGAACTAGTGAAAAGTCCGACTTTGTTTCTTCGTCCTCCTGAACCACTCTGTTCCTTTTCCGCGATGCCATGATTAATCGATACAGAGGTCGCCCTATTCCTCAGAGAAAATTTTGGTGTGTGTAACGAGCCGAGTCTCGACCAGCTTGCGGCCCCGGGTAGCCTATGCCTTTTGCCAAAATGAACACTGCCACCAAGTCCCGTGACTAGGTGCCTCGCTCCCGGCATCATCAACTTGTCATCGACAGCACTTTGCTCAGGGAAGATCTTTTCTGACATCTCGAGCTTAATAGCCCATATGATAAGGGTTCTATCAAACTATCACTTCTTCATGATAAGGAAAGGAGTACCACTTGCAAGATATTAATTGTTACTACAGACTCCCTTCGATGCACAGAACCAAGTACTGCCATCCTGGTCGAGACCGTCAACACGCCTTTTGCAGTCCTTTCAATCTACGTCATTCAGCCACCGGGCGCTGACGGGCCCCAATGACTTCGTCCTTGAGGCTGTTTTTATCACTCATTTCATGATCGTTATCGCGGCGGTATAGGTCCCATTGTTACTGGTCCGGGTACCCGGTGCCATGGCATAGAAGTTCCATTTAATCATTATAGCATTGGGAAATACTATTCCAGCCTCAGGATCCAGAGCTTTGGGTTTCAAGTACCAGTACAGCGAGTCTGTACTTAATTGTCAAAAGCCCGCCCTGTGCTTTCATAGCACAGTATTAGCGACCAAGTCGGACGCAGTCATAAAAGTAAGCAGTCCATTAACCGATCCCAGTGGTGCGGCAGGAAAGGGCGCCATGATCCGATGATGGGCCAAGTCTGTCACATGTGTCATTATTCATTGCACATCAAGCACATAGTATGCATATTGTCACCAGCATATTGATACTTATGCGGACTTACGCAGGACCCCCGGCAATGCAAGTCCTCACCACCAGAATCTTCTAGCTAGTAAGTAGCTCCACAGTTTAAATTCTCACAGGGAGCTCAGCTGCCGTAAGTCTCTTCCAACTCACTGGCTCCCATGTGCCTCCAGTGAGGTCTGATCCGTCAACTTGTGCGGACGCATCCATGAGGCATGATGCAGCCCAAAATCAGCGCATTTAGGATCGGCATATTCGGGGGTCCTTGTCCGGCTATGTTTCAAATTTCAGCCTTGGTTGCGAAGCTTATCTTACTGCCACCAGTGATTAGTGGAGATGCGGCGGCCAACAACCTTTCCGGTAAGTATCACATAAACTGAGTGACGTGAACATAAGCTAATGCATCGTGGCGGCCAGCTGTGCAGGCAGTATATAAGTAAAGCCCACCGGCCTGAACAGCTCAGCCTGTCACCCTCAAGTTTTGTGTCTTCTTCAGCTTAACGATTCTTCACGACTCAACATGCCTATGAACACTTCACCCCGTGCTCTTCTCACTTCACTCTTCATGCTCCTCGCGCTTCTCTCCTGCGCATTGTCTGCTCCTGTTTCTCCCGTGAAACGTGACGTCTGGGTACCCACAATCATCTCTCCTACATCTGATTCTACATGGACCGTCGGAGGGACGTTCCTCGTCACCTGGGATACGTCCTCAGAGCCTTCCCAGGTAACCAACCCCACTGGCGAGATCTACCTTCGCCAGGGCGATGCAACCCAATCCGATCCCATCGAGTCTGGGTTTCCGCTTTCTGATGGTCAAGTTTATGTCACAATTCCTGGGGACACCACTCCTGGAACGTGGATGGTCGTATGTAAGTGTCCTGACACTATCGTAGCCCAGTTCAGAAAGCTAACAGATGGCTTCAGTAATCGGCGACTCTGGAAACTGGAGTGACGAGTTCCCCATCGACGCATCCACATCCTAAGCTGCCCGCGGCATTTTCTGTTAACTTTGTCAAACGCCAACGAGAATGAAAGATCGGAATGGAAGAAGTGTACGTTTTGTTGATGGTTGGCGGACTGGTATGGACTTGGACAATGGACTCGGAACATGGACTCGGACATGGACAATTGGCATCTCATTGGACTTCTTCAATTTCAAAAAGCACTTCAATTTACTGCACTTTGCACTCGCAATACCTTTGTTCTTTTCGTTCTTCGCTGTTTTTTTACAAGTTGTGGTTCTGCTTCATCCAGCATTACTTTGTGTACGTTGGCTGTAGTTGATGTAAAGGTTGCTTCCCTGTATCCTTACCATCGATCTCATTACGAGTCGCCTCAGCTAATGTTGCAACACCCCTACTAGTATTTCCCCCTTAGTGTACAACAGCTCTGGGTTTCGGATTATCATACTTTGGTGTCTTTTCAACATGGGTATGATTTCTCCAGACTGTCATTAAGGGCTGTGGGATGAAAGCCGCTTCAAGCTCAGTTGTCCTCTTACATAAAGAGTTTGAAGTGGCCGCGCAAACCACACCGAGAACTCGAGGATGCTCGCAGTAGCTCGCAGTTTGCGAGTCTTTAAATACATGCCAGTGATGTATGCATATAAGACATGCCACATGTGCGTACCCAATGCGCACCGTACCTTAAGTATAGAATTGGTAACTCGTCGGTGCACATCAATTGTGTCGATCTCTTCTGATTTGAATTTTGCGAGGTTGCCACGTGTGCTGTCGACTGAACTGTTGTCAAGTGCTAGCTATCGATGTCTTGGTCACTGTCCACCCCATCGTCTTCCTTTCCGGACGCCAGCGATTCACAACTGCTGTCCGGATCTCTACCATCACCTGAACCATTCGACTCGCACTCTCACACGGGCCCCGGGGGTGCCGACCTTTCCCTCTCAGAGCTCTCATTATCAGACAAGGACACGGAGAATTTTCACTTTCATGATAGACCACGTTTCAGTCTACTGGCACCAACTGCTACAACATCCCACACATTCTCTCCTGATCAAAGCAGGATATCAGAGGATGACGAATATGAAGAAGGAAACGACGGAGACTCTGAAAACGATGTTGATTTAACTATGATCGGAAAGGTTGCTGCTGCAAAGGCACGGGAAGATAAGCTTCAAAGCGATCTCTACGTTCTCAAGAAGCTGAACGCGTCTTTTGCGCTATTTAATGATGCGTTACGGTCTACTCAGACTGCAACTGAGGTGGGTGTCACTGCTAAGCATGAAACAAACTTATCATCATCATCTCTCCTTGTGGTCGTTCATCCATTTGTGCAGCAAGTAGCAACTCAACTCGCACAGACGGATGCGCTTCTAGATAAATATGTCAATATGCTTGGAAAGTCAGAAGCCGTGGCAAAGCTGATTTTTGATGAACAATGGGAGGGTGCAGAGGCTGTAAGCTGTATTCCCTTTGGTTATTTTCCGGGTGTCTCGCCCTATCCCATGGTTCGGCTTGGATTCATTTTTCTAACAATTCTCTATATGTGATTTTGGACCTTATGTGACTGATAACGCTCAAGGACGAGGTGTTACTTCAGAAAGAGCGACAGGCGGCCCTTGAACAGGCCCGGCTAGAAAAGGAACGCCTTGAGCGGGAAGAGGCAGAACGGAGGGAGGCAGAAGAGCGTGCGCGCCTGGCCACGGAGGAAGCTGCTCGCCGTGAGGCAGAAGAACGTGCACAACGGGAAGCCGCAGCCACAAAGGCGCCCCGTGGCCGCGGCGCCGGTGTGTCAAGTGGTGTCCGGGGCGTTCGCGGGACAAGAGCAACGGTAACATCAGCGGCTGCAAGAGGCACCAAAGGCATTCCTCGTGCAGGTATGGGAACATAACAACTGAGCCATGGCCACGTTCTGATTTTTTCACATACAACCCCAGCCTTGACGAGTGCCGCATCGTCGATCCCTCGCAGTCGATCGGCTAGCGCCACGGGAAACGTCGGGAGCTTAGGCGGTGGAACGAGACCCGGATCATCTGCAAGCCGAGGAACAGGCTTGCCGCGAGGCGTACCTAGGAGAGCTTGAGTCCTACTCCTGTGTGGTGTGCGTAGGCTGTGTCTTCAAGAAAACTCGCGGCTACTGCACAACCCCAGGGTTAACAACCAGGCAGAGGCACGCCCTACCATCGTGATACTCACCAGACTGCCTGGTGTCCCAAGGCATTCTCGCATCATCTGAGAGTAGGGACCATCTGGAGCTGCAGTCGCCTTACCACCCAGAGGTCGTGTATTCTATGGCAAAGCATCCATTACCTTCATGTCACACAAGTTGAAGAATCCGTGACAGTAGATTTGGGAATTGTCCCAATCCCTATCGAACTCCTATGACGAATGAATGTTATCAGTGTAGGAAGTTTCATGTAGCCAAACAGATAGACTGCACTTGAACTCCATTCCTTCCTAAGGATCGATTCTGTCTCAAAATTCAACCTAGGATGCCCTAATAGGGCTACTACATCGCATACGCCTGTTTCTCTAGACAACCCAAACGCGTCTGTGGCGTGAGAAACTTATCATCAGTTAACGTGTGATCTTCGTCGAGCTCAAACTCCATCATGCTGCGAAAAGTTAACATTGCACCCCATTTACACCCCTCTGCCTTCTTGACCGAGTTCATGGAAAACATGTGTGCTATCAACCAAGAGTGCCGGGTGCCAACAAAGATTACAAGAAGCCTAGTACTATGCTAGTCAAGCCATCAGGAACCAAGAACCTTCAAGCCATACAATGGCATACAGCTCGAACAGATCAAGACCAATATAAACAAAAATCTGCATCAAAATATGTCTCCTTTCTGTGGACAAGGTTTGAACTGATCTTCATGTCATGCTCGACTGATCGTTAAGACGCTGCGATTCCCGTCCCTCACTGGTGAGCTCTGCATTGGGGGGGACGGTCGCCCGAATATCGACAGCCTAGATAAAGAAGTGATGAGCAATGGACATCGATAGTTGTAACGGCATCCAAACAGGTGATAAAGAAGAAAGATATCATCCAGTGATCGACGCGAGTGCACGGTGGCGCCGCAGCGGAAAAGGAGAAGCCAGAGTGACCACTTACTCTGACAGGCGTGACGGGACCCTTGTACCTGGTGCAAACGGAGAACGAACGTCCGATTCGACAGCACAACTCCTGTGCGGAACTTGAGGAGTGTAGGAAAGTCCTAAGAAAGAAGGGAACCCCTGCCCACTTGAGGCATCAGAGACCCGCGCTACAGGATTCCGTGAGCTTGCCGTCTCGCGAGCCGGGCTCACACTTGTTAAGATGGGAGAGACTCCAGCGTCAACATAGCGCAACTGAATCCCGTCATTCATTACTCTGCCACAAGCAAGCGCGCTTTCGCAGTGCCCGTGGCGGCAACCGTTCCCTGGTAGACAGCGTACGAGAACAACACTGCAGTGTTCGGGCCTATCGACCGAGTAGACTTCTTGAACATGCTCTGAGAACGAGTGTTGATGGTTCGAGCAAACGCGTTCGGATACAGGCAGTGCTTTACTCTTCCCTTCGTTGGCAACTCGGCGTTGTGAAAGAGAGGAAATAGATTGTCCATCATCTTCCGGACAACTGACGGCTGACAGACGGTCTCGCACAAGACGCGCTGTAACAACACGAGAGCTCGTCGATTCTGCATCCATCTGACCGTTCTTTCTGCGAGCAGAAACAGCCCCTGGACGAGGTTTTACATTTGCCGGATCGAATGTCCTTGAAGGTGGAAGCATGACGCGAGGATCCAAGCCCTGACCCTTGCGGATCTCTTCGAGAGTGGGATACCGCGCTCCCATCTCGAATGATGCAGGAGCGGTCTTTTCTCGACGTCGGGCTCGAGGGGGTGTTTTTTCCTCCACGGACATCATGGATGACGTAGGGGAAGCTTCAACCCTTCTGATATGAGCAGGGCGGGATGTCATCAGCAAAGGTGACACTTTATTTACGCGAGAAGATGTGTAGGATGTATCCTCCACAGTGACTCGTGGTGACAATCCTCTGAATGGTTGAAGGAGAGGATCGTCTTCCAGCTCCCCGTACTGGGTCACCCCCGTTGGTGGTGACCGTGGCAGCGTTTGGCTTGGAGAGTGCAGTAAGGACATATCGTCCCACAGTGTCTGGGGCGACTGCACATTGCAAGCACCAGCAACGCAATCCACTCGGCTTGGAGTCACTGGCTGCATCTCGTACTTGGTTCTCGTCACGGAAGCTGACACAGTGCCTGCATTTTCTCGGACAGCCTCCACTTCACCCCTTTGGAAGGCTCCGCGGTACGCTCTAAGAGCTTCCTCGTATGTATCAAAGCTTTCATAAACAGGACGCGGACAGTTTTTGATTTTTCCAGAACATTCTATCCTGGAGAGCGTATGAGCATCACGAAGTCATTTCGAGAGGACGAAGATGACACGTCTGCGAAGAATTGGCGTGCGCCAACATTGCGCCGACGCGTTTAATTTGCAAGAGTAGGGATTTGAACCTACCATGTCGGATATATACCTGGCACCAAGCCCACAATCACAGCGTACCACCTAGGTTTCTTCATTAGATTGTTAAGAATTAAACACTGATCACTGAGTACTGTGGCCTAAGAGGGTTAATGAGACGAAACGGTGACTAGAAAGGAGCAAAGGTTCGATTCTCGCGTCAACCAATATTGATCGCGACACGGTGGCAATAGTAATAATGTACAAATTATTATGTAATGTGTTCCATAAATTTAATCCCCCGCCATGCCGAGTGCAAGCTGTTGTTTTTCATGCAAGGCTGCGAGGGAAGTGGTTGACCAATAGGACAAACGGTACTGCGGTCGGTGTACGTAGAGACTGGGATAGAACGATTGGAAGAGCAGACGCGGAGGCGGGACTACATCATGATGTAAGTGGTGAAAACAATTCAAAACATACGAATATTTTGAAGGACAAGATCTTGCTAGATAAGGAGATTTTGAAATTCGTGAACACGATCATTCTGCTTGCTTTTAACGCACCATCTTGTGAAGATGGAATTTGTTCCAGGACCCGCTGTTCATCGCGTGCTCTGCGCTGATTGTGGCAAGCAACTTCGATCTTGAAATATATGCTCTGCTGACCCCATGATCAGGAACACCGATTGTCCCAAATTCTGCCAATCTATGCGTGGCATGTCTTCGGAATACGTGAGTGTCATAAAGTGATGCAAGAACATGATTTGATAGTGTTTTTTGTATAGCGTAGACATTACTGAGGGCATCCCAAAGCAGTGTATGTTGTTGCGAACTTTTGAGCAGCGTGAATGTACTGATTGCCATCAGCCTCTGTCTCATTTTGTAGAAATTGCGAGCGTTTTCTATCGCCTCCTCAATCTTGGACCCTCGCTCGACCAGAATCCCAAGAATTACTGGCGATCTGTCTGAAGAGGCTCAAGGGCTTGAATAAAGTCCGGTTAACAGAAGCTCACTTCATATGGACGGAGCCTCACTCGAAGCGATTGCGAGTCTCATTGACGATTCAAAAGGAGGTATGCTCGTCTGTCGGGGAATGACGTATTTCGCTCACATCCATCAGGTTCTGACATCGACGATACTGGAGCAGATCTTTGAGATCGAATATCTTGTCCAGCACACACAATGCGCCGACTGCACTAAGCTTGCGGCGAAAAATACATGGAAAGCACTTGTACAAGTGCGACAGAAAGTCTCGCACAAACGGACATTCTTGTACCTTGAGCAGCTGATTTTGAAGCATGGGACACAGAAGGATACGATCTCCGTCAAGGAGGTCAGAGATGGCCTCGATTTCTTCTATAGTCAACGAAGTCATGCGATCAAGATGGTCGAATTTTTAGCTGGGGTTGTTCCAGTACGGTAAGCTGCGTCACGACGGCTTGTAGTTGGTTCTCATCACACGCAGATCGAAGGGTTCCGAACAGCTACTCTCCACAGACACTCACTCGGGCACCGCAAACTATAAATTTACCTACTCTGTCGAAATTGTCCCGATTTGCAAGGATGACCTTGTCTGCATCCCGCCGAAACAGGCCCGGCAACTGAGTAACATAAGCCCGCTTACCATTTGTACTCGGGTCGGCAACTCTTTCCAGCTCTTAGACCCGGCAACACTGCAAACCTGTGAGATCTCGGCGCAGGTTTACTGGAGGGCGCCCTTCGTCTCTCTGGCGACGGTGACAGATCTAGTTGAATTTACGATCTTGGACGTCGAGCCGTCGGGGACCGTCCGTGGAAAATGGGTCTCCGCCGACGCGCAGGTAGCAATGTCGGGCGCATTCAAATCGCATGCATCCTACGGTGACCAAGACATGATCATGGATCACGAGAACTCCGGTCTGTCGACCCAGATCTTCCACACGCGGACACATCTAGGCGCTATCTTGCAGCCCGGCGACACTGCGCTGGGGTATAATCTCAGCAACGCCAACTTCAACTCAGACGACTTCTCATCCCTCCCTTCATCTCGCATCCCGGATATCATACTCGTGAAGAAATCGTACCCGAACCGCCGAAAAAAGAATAAGACGAGGAATTGGAAGCTGCGGAGTATTGCAAAGGAGGCCGGGGAGGAGGGCGAAACTGGGGGCGGACGGGGTGTTGTTGGACGTATGGGCGGACGAGACCAGAAGAAGGTGGAAGAGGATTACGAGCTGTTTTTGCAGGACCTCGAAGAAGATCCTGAGCTGCGTGGGACAGTCAATCTCTACGCAGCCAAGGATACGAAAATGCGTGATGCTACAGATGGAGCACGGAAGAAAGGAGGCCAGTATGGAATGGACGTTGATGAAGTGGATACGAGTCAAAATGCTGCGGCGAACGGAGACAAACAGGATGCAGAGGAGGAAGCTGACTTCCCCGCAGTTAGCCTGGAGGAATTGCTAGAGGACTTTGACGAGATGACGCTTGGAGATTCACAGGAATGATTTCTAGATCTAGGTGCGATATTATCGAACCCGCCCAAAACTTGCAATTTGAATATTAGTCGGAGAATTTTCTGACTGCTCTATCTCTTCTTGCCCATTCTTGGGGTATTGGAATTTTTCAAAGATGTCACCGTCATCCACCTCATATATACTAGGGCTAAGGGGCTGGTGAGATGGGTTGACTCTGTTGACCATGCGCTTATGCATGATGAATCAAATGATAGCGGTCACGAGAGGTAATGTATGTGTCTGGATTGTCAGGCGATGATATTGATCGAATAAAGAAATATGCACACCTAAGTGTCACTAACGACCATGCTCGCCGGTATCACAGATGCGCAAAACCCGTTAAGATTGCTTAAATGACCCGAGGTGGTTGTAAAAACAGGTCGAGGAATAACATGCATACCAGGAGTTGCTTCCGATTCAATGAGAGATGCGAGAGCTTGATGCGACAGCCTCTTGAGAGAGGGGAGAGATAATCTGCCTGGAATTGAGAATTGACGTTCATGAACGAAGGCTATGATAGATAGAAACAGGATTCCTGTGAGAGCGGCCAGGAAAACGGCGTATCCAGACATGGCGGAAATGAAAGAGTTGGTAGTATAATTACTTCAACTCAACCTCGTCGATGTAGCTGTCGAAGGACTCGAGGGAAACGACAAGAATAAATAAAGGACCCGAGGGCACAATGTTACGATATTCATCCCGCATACAGCGACGCCCGCGACAACCTGCACCAATGTATATTTCAATTTGAAGTTCAAATTGGAAATTATACGGTGACGCTCAGCTGTCAGTGCGATAAGGAAAATGCTTAGATGTATGCTGCGGCTGCGCCAACTAAAACAATTACTGTCCTCGGGCCACTGGACAATGAATTTGCATGCAACTCACAAAATGTGCCACTGTGTGATGGATGTACATCCACTGGAAGAGCTTTCAGCAGCGCAAACCTGAACATCTTACCATGTCTTGCGAGGGAGTTGATATTGTCATTTATGTAGGGTGTTACATGACCAGGTCCCTGTGAAGTTGTGAGTTCGATTCAGAATTTCAAAGCATTGCGGACTTCCGAAAGGAACAATATCAAAACGCACCTAAAATCCGTCGTCTTTGTTGTTGACGTGCTGGCACAGTCCATCCTGGAGCAAAACGTGCCTATAATGAAACCAAACGTACTGCAAAGTGTCGAGTGTAGTCGACGGATCCGGAGCTGCTTCCTCTGTCACCTTCGGATGTCTGATTACTGCACCTACCATATTTGGTTCGGCGAATGAACCTGCCACGAGACGAGACGGACGTCCGACATCTTCTCCACGGACCACCACAGCTGGCAGCTCACAGAACTTATGATCGCCTGCTGAATACGCTCTCATTTCGAAACGCCTAGATCTGTGGGAGTCCTTGAGCTGACACCACGGCAATTGGGAGCAACTGCCGCAGCCAGAGGCCACCGAGTAGTATCTCGGACTCTCCACAGATTAAATACTAGACGAGCGAGCGGAATGCGGCGAGCTGAGGTGCATCATGGCATTTCCAAAACCAACGCTTTACGCGCACGGGGTAAAGATCATCATGCCGACTCAGGACTGAGCACGTTTAGTGGGAATGCGACCTTCATTCTTCTGCGTACTCCTGGAATCCGAAAATTAGCCAGGATACGCACACACCGCAATAGACTATGGTGGGACGCTTGGGACACGAATTTCCTCCGATCTGCCATAACAATCCATTAGTAACATTCGGAGGTAAGTTGTCTCTTGTGGTCTTCCCCGAAACCGCGGCTTATAAGTTCTTATAGACTACATCCTTTCAGCATCTATATATAACGCTAGCGAGCGAGCAGTTCCTAGATCTGGCAGCAAACCACTTTCACAACACTGAGTATATGCTAAGACCTATTGTGTGATACATATCACACCCTGAAAATTGACTTGTGGAAGCTGTCTGGGTCACTCTAAACATATACCTTCTGGCTTGGCCCAGGCTGCGAGACGCTGAGACTGAAATAGCGATGTTTCCATGGTGAACATGTTTTTTTCATCCTTTGACAGCCTCGATGACGATTCCCAGCAATTCCCAGGTATCGATACATTCGCCGGACGAGAAACCAATATCCACAGCCCCGAATACAACGCTGTCATGGACAAGGTACAAGAACTCCTCTCTCTGTTCCTGTCCCGCGGGACCTAATGAGTTCTGTCCCCTTTAGATGCCTTTGAAGTTCCGAATCTGAACTTTGAAGCAAACCTCATGGAACTTAATCTTTAAGCTCAAGTATCATGCGCCGCCCTTGTGCCGCGCGCTACACATCGACTTCCGATGGATCATTGATCTGCCATATCTGCGATAACATACCTTACGAATTGCGATGTAATAGTGGCGGTCGCGAAGCATGAACGCCATCCTTCGGCAGCGCTCATGACATTCGAATCGTCAAGTGCTGATCAGCTGCTTCTTATCGCCAAAAGTTGCCTCACTGCTGAGGCGCACTCCACATCGCACAGTGATCCTCACGGCTCGCAACATACCGGACAGTACCAGCCCTCAGCGCCCCTCAGCGCCCCCGGTCGGTATAAATGTGCACACATATGTCACTCCGTTTGCCCCCGATGATCGCGCTCCATATTGACCCTCATAGTCCCGGCTTCCGGCAGTAGCGCGAGGAAATAAACCGGTGCTACCCTCATTCCCATCCTCGTCGGGGACCTCGTGACCTCAAGAGTTTAAACACACGTGCCCTATCTTCCATTCTGCACTTGCCTGATGCGTCCTGGAAACCTTACGATCTCTTACGATTCACGCTAGCATGTACCATGACCCGATATGAAAGATAGTTGCTTCTTCCCCCAAGTGTGCATGAATGCCGTCATTCCACTTGCCAAGCCCTCATGATCATGATCAAGGTACATGAGCTGATCACGGAAATCTATGAGAATTCTCTTCCATTGCGCTGGCAATTGGAGACTCGTTCTAAGTACATGTAGATAGGTATAACTATACACAGAGCCAAGAGGGTATGACCGAAATATGTGTCGCAATGAGATGAGAAGAGTTGATGAGTTGTTACACTGGAGAGTTCCGTAAAAATACATCGGTTAGATACCTAGTGGGAAACCGCGCTCGTAGAAGGAAAAATAGTACACTCGTGATCAGAAGTCGGAGAGCGATGACATGAAAGCGGAAAATTCCATGTCCGTGCTGGCAAGGTCCAGTTTTCCCGGCTCGAACAACGAAAATTGGTCCTTCGAGAAGAAATCTTGATGCGAGAATGAGCATGTGTCCAAATTTTCGGGGTGACTGAATGTGTTGAAACTGTCTGAATATCCCCCATTGCAAGGCAGGGGATATGAGTCATTGAAAGAAAACGAGTTGGACATGAACGGATCGTTGCCTTCTATACAGAAGGGATCGAAAGATGAATGGTCGAGGGGAGTGACAGGAGAGTTGCAGTACGATGATGAAGCTTGCGACCAGTCGCTGCTGCACTGTGCGGTATCGATAACTAATGAAGGCGTTTGAACCCGCGTCTCGCACGGTGAAGGAGAGAAATCTGGGAAAGATGGACCCGCGGACGCTATCGAATTGCCGAACGCTACATCGAACATGAAAGGGTCAAATTCCTAGAATAAAAAATCGTGAGCATCGGAGAGAGAGAATGGCCAGGCGCAACTCACCATTGAAGGTTGAGGTTTGGTAGGGAACGAATAATGTGATGAAATAAATGAAGACGATGACGAGATATCGAGGCAGTCCTCGGACGTTAGAGCATCAGACGTCAGTGTAAGATCCTCGCACTGAGATTGCCGAGTTGACGAGAGGGACGGTTGGCTACTCGTAGAACGTAGCCGACGAGGCGCTGGCGAGGATAAAAGGAATGGCTTCTTCGTTTCCAGAAGGTCGATGGGAGTGGATGAAGATCGGCGATATGCGCGAGCAGTGATGGGAGCCTCGAAGCGGGTAACAACCTCAGGGACGTGCGTGCGATCGAATTCCTGAATTGCGTCTTCGAGCTCCTGGCCCTTCTTTCCCTCTACAAGGAGCTCGGCAATTTTCGCGCAGCGTTTCATGTCCTTCGGCTCGACTTCCCGAACTTTCCGCTTCTCAGTTCCACCCTTGGCTTTTGTATGAGAAGGGCGGAAAGCATACTGCGGCCACTTCCGCCTATGATCCTCCAATGCCTTCTTTGCCTTTGCGTGCCAAATCTGACGCTCGTCATGGGGCATATTCTGCCATGTAAGACCGATTATCTTTGAAAGTGTGCTGTGGTTAGTTTCGACTCCTGTGGATACATGCTGGCTTTTGATGAAGGACGAGCGGAAGAGGATGAAAGCATTGGGGGGACGGGGGATATGGTCGTCGGGCCGCTTTTTGCTATGCGTGGGCCGGCGGGACGAGGATTCCCCGGCAGGAGTGGGAAAGAGGACAGGTTCAAAGGTAGTGTCAACGACATGAGGGGGGTCGTTAAAAGTTATGGGCGTTAGGTTCGGTGCAAAAGCAATGCTCTGAGGAGACGCAGGCTCAAGAGGAAGAGTCCAAGTTAATTGGGCGCCTATTGATTTAAAGTAATCCACTGTCAGTATCCGAATGGAATAGAAGATGCAATGTTAAACATACTATCTGAAGACTCGCGCTTCATGGAGCCCCGCGATCTTTCAACAGGCATTGCTAGGGAGGGAGGTATCGCTGAAGGGGAAAAAAGATATAATGTGGGAGCAAAGAGTGAGTGGACCGATAAAGAGGGCACGAGGCAGATTTCCGGACGGGAACTTTATATGTGAGGATAAGTACAACGTACGTACACGGTAATTTTAGGGTAAGGCGTGTTTTATGAAAGTCGGCATAACGGAGGCCATAGAAGGTTTATAAGTGACGCACCGTCTAGACAAGGTGCGCGGCCACGGGAACAAATAATTTTAGGCAACCGTAACCCGAAGAAACGGATCGTTTCATCAATCCCATCTACGGCCAGTCGGACATCTAATCAGTTCAAGATATCTCATACTTACCGTGACTTCGCCGCACCCTTCCTTATCATACTCACGCCGCTTCACTCATTATTTCTTTTTTCGTATACTACCGCATAAGTACTGGCTGTCATACTCCGTCATGTCGGTCACCAGTGCCTCGAGGCCTGCTTCTTTTTTTCTATACCCAACAGGAAATAATTTTGCAGAAGAACTCGATGGCTAGCGGTGCATCAACATGCTGATTTCATGGTTAGACGCTGTGGGTTAGACCTGGTCAGACATCAAGTCTGTGTCATTGTCTGATAATCATAATGATCCCTCATTTATGTGGGTCTTCCCTCATGCTGCACTGGGTTTAGCAAATAAACAGCTAAGGTTCCTCTTGAAATCCAATGGCATCGTGAACCATGCTGTCTCGCGCCTTTATTTAGCACTTGTTGTCCTGGCCGATTGGCACGAGTGCCAATCGTAGAATGAGCAAGCATAATCAGCCACATAGCGCTCGCTGTCATCATGATATGTCGGCCCGATCTCATACCCTTTCTGAGGCGACGCAGGCTTCTGAGCATCAGGCCCTATGGAACGTGCCTCAACCCCCACAACAACCAGGGGCTCAGTCAGTCAGTCAGCCACACGAAGATCATCCTTGTCTCGATGAGGAACTATCAAACACCGGCATGTCTCAATGCGCCGCTGATGCATGCGAGCCAAGTAGCTCGATGAGTAGATCGTATCAAGCATCCACAACTGCACTGGTGCTGACGAAATTGTCCATCAGAAGCCATGAGCCTCCCGAAGCATCGCAAAAGCAAAAGATTTCGCTGCCTTTACTCAGCCGCTAAGCTGCATATCACTTACTAGTGGCATGATTCTGATGGGTCGGGGGAGTATCGATTCAGAAATGCCATCACCAAAATTAAACGTAAATTCGATTATGTTTTCACAGCTACCTTGTCTTCAGGTCGCAATCGATCCGAACAAGGATCTCCCGCGCGAGCGGGCTAACTTGACAACCAAATACATTGAGCGCATCCCAAGTACGAGCTGTGTTCATGTTTTTTGTACTGAGCCGACCGTCCATGTGATATCAACGTAAGTTGCTTCTAAGTTGCAGACTTTCCTAAAATCGAAAATAAGCGCCATGATATTGCCTCGAGGTCACGCCATAAATAATATAGTGGAAGTCCTTACACGAAAGCCTTACTGAGACTAGTCTTCCTAGCCAGACCAATCGAAGGAAGATAGTCATTCCTTCGTATTAAGCTGAGACTGGTCTGACATGGAGGCGCATTTAATTGCACCGTTATCACATAGCCCCGCGCAGATCGGTGTTTCTCCTGGACCTACATCACATCATGTTGGGCGGTCTATGGAGTGCGCATCGCGGCGAACCTCACTTAAGATTTGAAACAGAGAAGCTGGGGAAGTGGCTATGCAAATAGATCACCGAGGCATAGTCCCTGCAGTGGCTGAGCATCAAGATGGTTAGAAGCAAGTTAGAAGCCGACGAAAGCCATCATTCTATTAAATCAGGATGAATGTGGCTGTAGTCTGATCATGATTTTCGCACCACGTTCACGTTAGCTGTGAGCTCGGAAACGAAAGGGGCCCCATATTACATAGCAGCTTAGATTGTTGTTACATCTGTAGCGAATGTTCGTATGCTGTCGAGCACCGCTAACTTGACATCTCGGAATCTGAATCAGGAAGCCGCCGAGTCGTACGATGAAGTCCTCCCAAGTGTGAAGGTGTGTTGGCATGATTAATATCATACCCCGATAATTCATCCTCGTCGTTTTGTGAAGACTCCCCTTGAATTTGTGGTGACATGTGGGGAGTACGTGGGGATTCATCGACTGTGCTTGAACTTGCAACGGATTCCTGGGATGACACAAGCTGATGGTGATGGGGGATTTCTGGACCATCAAGATGCGAAGCGGGAGCAAGGGGCTCTGCATCAGAGAGAGAATCATTCTGGGCCGACCTATGGAATAAGTGGCGGTGGCCTGCCATTATGGCACTTGAGACAATGTGTAAACCCATCAGAAAAAAATCAGCACCTTTTGTGCGCTTGAGGCGTTTTTGCTGCGGGGGCTGGGCAGTGATATCAGTGCCCTCGCCCAAGTTGCCGTGGCTGCTTCGGAGGTCGGGTGAGGACATAGCCTCAGCTTTTCTCTTCTCTTTTCTCTTCTCAGATACATGCTTCGCCCTAGTCTTATCGCGCAATGCGTCCAGAGGCATATCGTCATCTGAATCTGAGTCTGAGTCAGAGCTTTGAGAGGCACCTGCATTCGCGCGAGGTGGTAAGAGCAGGTCTGTCTGTAGACCTGACCCGTCTACGTCACCGTTTGCGTTGGACTCAGAGTCGTTGTCCTCATCTTGGTCCTGCACCTCGTCGTCGAATGTGGGGTTGGCGGTACCATAGTCCGCTTCAGAATCACTACCCTCCTCGTCCTCCTCACCATCATCATCACTGACAACAAAGCCATCCCGCTTGTACTCATCATGTGGCTTCACAGACCCACGGTCGTCATCCCGGTTTCCTAGAAGTTCCCCTACGGGATTTTGCACATCCGCTGGTCGTCTTTCGCGGTATTGGCGCTGGGGGGTCTCGAGAAGCGCTTTGCAGGTCTGGAGTAGATCTTCCAACCTGGAATACTGATAATTTAAGCTATTACCAAGAGCGCCAGGCGCCGCTTGGGAAGTTGCGGCGAGCCCACTGCCAGTTTCTATTCTCTCAGCTGAGCCTGTTGATTTCTTTTGGCATGGCCTATCCAAGTAACGATGGTATGCCTCCACCAGGTTGGGGTATGCCTCAGGGGTTTGAAGGATGAGGAATTCTTCGTATCGTGTATTGGCCTCTAGGAGGGCAGCATACTGCGATTATTCTCAGTATAAGTCATATTTACTATATGGAGTTCTAACCTAGTAGTTATCTCGACGTTGGGCATCTGTTGCCCACAGCCGGTAGTAGTTGGGCATAGCGTGGAGCCGCTGACCAGCAAATTTTTCAAACGGGACTAAATATGCCCCAGGATCATCGTTATGAAGGGCGGGTTCTTCGTCATTTGCTGCACTTGCATTGGAAATATATGTCATGGTGGTAATCTGTGAGTGAAGATATCAGTTCAGTGATTCAAGTCACTGGGACACGTGATAATAGTTGATCTTTTGACTCCTGAGTCTCACAAACATTTTGCAACCTCTCTCCCATTCCACTCAAGTCTCCGGACGAACCTCAGAACTGGAGTATCCATCCTTCCAAAACTCAGTGGTTACCATGAGTGCTGCGCTGTTGAGCAGACGTGGCTCGCAGCGAGCAACGCGAAGAAAAACAGAGATCAAAGATGCGCGCATTAAAGGGGTCTGCCCATCGTTGGCGCGGATTTGGTGTATGCGCAACGTAAAGCTCAGATTACTTGAAGAACTTGAAGGAACCAAACCCACGGGTCCCTATTCGAAAAGCGCGCGCATCCTTGCTCGTGACTGGGCAGATGTTATCCCCGAATATGGGGTGCTGGAAAGCATCATGCAGTGCTCCTTCTTTAGCAGTCGGATCTCGGTACGCAGCCCGATCAGCCTCAAAAGCTTGGAGGATACTTGTCCGCGCCGACTAAGGGCAAGGATACGGATCGCAAACATCTTTGGAGGAAGCTGGTTTGGTGGAACATAAAACTTCGTGTTTACCAAGCTGCAATTCTGACTAACCACGTACTTTAGCTTCTCGGTTGTGGACTCTGTCGGAGGAGCATCGTCTGGCTCAGACACCATGCATAAAATCAGTCGTGCAGTCCTCTGGTGTCGACTACCTTCTCGTCGTCGTAATGAACCATCCGATCAGACACTATAATATCAACGTGCGTTAGAATCTTTTCTTGGTGCATTACTTGGTTACCGAAGATTATCAATGATCGCTATTGCGTCGCGGACCCGAAGCTTATGGGGAAAATACGCATCCATAGAGTTCGATTGTGACTGGAGGCGATGCAAGAAGTTTTGAATTCATGTTGTAAACTGCACGGACCTGCACGGACCGGATCATCGCATGGGGGTATGCGGCTGTATGGTACCAGTTAAATTTAGATCTCCCTGTAAGTAGGTCAAGACTGTCGTCCCTTAACCGTTACGCCAAAAGGCAGTGTTAATGAAAGCTTAGCTTTCATTATCGCAGACAGTATTTATGCTGATTATGGGAACTCAGGTAAGCCAACGGGCTTACACTCCCACTCAATAGGAGTACTACATATATGTGTTAGCATTACAGCTTGATCAGGACTCGGGAGGTGTGAGTCTAGGGATCAATAATGCAAATATTAGCGGTGTGGGTGTAAGCTCTCAAGCTTCCAAGATCTGGCGCCCAAGCTCATCGATAACAATGATCTGCTCCACCGATGAGCTTATCGATGCATCTCGTGAGACCGCCATCAGCGCACAACTCCCGACGCTTTCCTTCTATGGTTTAGTTGCGCCGCCAAGAAACCCCGCCTCATATCCATATTTGGAAATCCCGCCTTGCGCCATCAATGATTTGGCGTCTAACATGAGTTCTGACTATTTTCGATGGTGTTCGCTGTCCCGCCCATAACCCCCTGCGCACCGTTCTCCTATCTATATCAGCTTCCGACTCACGATGACAACGATAAGCGTACGAGATGTTCCCTTGTGGGCTATAAAAGACACGCGCAAGACGATGGTCGAGTCACTGTGCATCCCCGCAATCCCGCCCCTTCCCCGCTTGCATTCCTCTCGACTCGCCCAATTTCCCTGACTCTAATCTACTACGATGCATTACCGGATGGGCTCTTCTTCCTCTTCACACAGCCACAAGCCTTGGGCAGCCTCCCATAATGCACAATTAGGCCCTGATCATAATAACCAGGCCTATGGCCATTCATCCCCGGCACCGATCCCAAACACGCCGTACCTGCATACCGTATCGCTTCCACACCCTAATGCACCCTCGCACCAATATCCTGTTTCGTGTATGCGTTCATTCTTTTCGTTCACACCTTACGCAGACCTCATGTCTATTACTTCTCAGATCAACATTCTTCTGCGCCCAACTCTTCCTTAATAGTATTGCACCCCCTCTTGAGCCGTGGTCTCAACATGATGTTTAACGTCACGCGAGACCTGGCATGTGTGCAACTGCGACCAAACTGTCCTCCCACCATGCTTCGGGAATTTGCGATACAACCACCAGTCTCTCGTATGACCATTACTATTTCTGAGCTCCCCGCTTGGACGATAGAGGTTGTCAACCCTCACGGCATCTCTGTGAACGATGTCCTGCACACGATTCGTGAAACCCTCAACCGAGGTGTTGCATCACACGAGATGCAAATGCACAGACCTTCCTATGCGGTTAGTACCGCTATGAATTCTTTCAGGGCTAGGTCCTGTGCCGACCCGCGCGAACATGCACAGGGCGTGAAGCGCGTCGACTTTTTGGGCCCGAAAGTTTTCTTCGCTGGCCTCACCAGAGCTCGAGATGGCTCGGATAGCTGGGAGATTTACTTCTCCCAGAGTATTTGATATGTGACCTATCACGCCGCCATGCACTGGGTGCATTGGCTTGTTATCTTTCAACGCATTTGGACTTCGGTATATCGGACTCGCCTCCACTGGACTAAGGACTTCAATCGGACTCTATCACTGCCTGCTTTTACTTTACTTTGTATTATCATTTTCATCGCCAACTCACTTCTCCCACATCTATATTCGACTGCCCTACTCACATCTTTATCGCTATCTTGCTGTATCTCGCTCTGCAATGTTTTCGATCTACCAGAATAGCTTGGATAGACTACTAGTCACGTATACCAAGACAGTTGTAACAACTCACTCCATCCCCACGCAATGAAATGTATTCGTATGCAAACGGTTTTCAACTCTGAAGCGGTCAGTGATACGAGTGGAACGAAGTCTAGCTTAGTAGCGGTTGATCATAAGTTCATCTCGAACGTTGCTATCTATGAGCGGCAAGATTCAACTTTTAACGACGTATTTGTGAATATCATAAGTAACGCTTAAAGTCTGGTGTGATTTATGCTCCCCACAGTAACATATTGCCCAGTTCCCTATGGCCCCTTGAACGAACCTACAAGTCTTCCGCAAGCTTTGCACTCGCAGCTGCAAGTCTGCTCCAACCCATCAAGTTGGTGTTCGATGTTGCAGTAGTAGCAGCAGCGACGGGCAGAGCAAGTGCAATATCGCGCCTTCTAGTCTTTTGCTGCAGTGATATTGCGAGCATCATCTCTGAGCTTAGTGGAAGCAGCCAGAGCAAGCACAGTATCGTCGTTGATCTAAGAACATTTTCGAGGCGCTCTAGTCACTCTTAGGTAACAGCAGCAGCTAGACTAAGAACAAGCAAATCAGGAATGGTTCAGAATGTGAGGGATATTGGCGATATCAGACCTTATCAGACCCAAATATCTCTACTGGCCAGTTGTGCCACGACTTTCAGTGCCTGATGACGAGAAATGATAAGAAATACCTACGGACTGCGAGCACACGTCCAAGGAGTTGCTGTTGCTGCTTGACGGGCATCCCAGCCCAAAAGCAGGCGCTTGAGCTCTCGAAGTCAGTGGCGATATAACGGGGACTAGATTAAACACCGATGAGCCTGTCACTCAATGAGACGGATTGAGCTGGCGACTGGTAGTTGCGAACAGGCACACTGAGTAGCGATGCTAATTAATTGGACTTCGTGAATTTCATCTGGATCGATTTCAGAAGAACGTTACATCTTTATTCACCTCGGACCTCCTTTCTGTTTCCAGCGTAGTTCAACAGCATAAAGGCGTGAGGGTAATTAGGTTAAAAAGCATGTACCGCATCTATATCTGAAATGTTTGAATGGAAAAGACATGTCCCCATAAAACAGAACGTAATCATCATACGGCGATGTACCCTCCACGACTTGACCGACGTGGTCGAACTGTCGAACATAAATGAGATACAACGTCTTGCAACATATACGGCACTTCGCGCCAAAAGTCTCGATGTCTACGCATGTTGTTAGGCTGTGCTCCCAAAAAATAATTGTGATGCACTCACGGTATGAGATCCACGCCGCGAGCACCATATGTAGAATAATTGTAGTATGCACCTAGTGCGAAATACGCTGCAAATGCCAGAAGCAAGCTGGAAAATAAAGTATCAGTCATGAGAGTCTTATATATCAACCCTACACCACTCACACAAGGAAAAAGAATCCAAGCCCACTGCCCACACTCTCCGCTGGTTTCTCGTCGCTATCGCTACCGCCTCCATCACCAGTCTTGTCATCCTCCTGTGGTGGAGATTTCTCATCCGCTGAACACCCTGAGCGTGTACTCCACTCGACATACACCGTTCCGTTCTCATATGAGGTGAATTTAGGGTCTGTGGTGTCGGCGCACAAGAGGGAGAAGTTGATGGATTGGGGTATTGAATCTTCGGAAGAGGAGGGGTATGAGGGTCCGTGAAATGTCAAGGAGAGACCTTTCGGTGCTGTTATATTTGTTGAGCAGGCATAACAGAAAATCAAACAGATGCTCCACATACAAGTAAGCGCTATATATTCTGGGTTAAGTGAAGACGACTGTGCGACTGGAATGACAGCAATCACCCGGTCTGAGTCGTCCTTCCGGTTCGTCGTTCTCAAACATGCCCTTGTCCCAGACAGGCACTGCGTTTTCATATTAACATTAACACAGTTGGGATATCGAATAGGTGGAAACTTGCCTGGTCCCCGTCTGGCACGCCCTGCAACGCTTGCAAGTCCTCGCACAGATCAAAGCTGAGCTCATCCACCATTGTCGTAGGTGGCGAATCTCTCGTCCTGCTCACTTTCTGCACACCCTTCAGCTGCGTTAGGTCCCAGCTCAACCCTTCAGCCGTCACATGGCAATCAAAGTCTTCTGCCGTTACATAGGCTGTAGAAGACAATAACAAAAGTAAGGAGAACAAACTGGCAGGTAATGACTGAGCTATGAGGTGCCGGAGAATCATGGCTAATGCGGAGGGAAAGGTGATGAAGGGCAACGGGGCGAACAGTTGCAAGTAAGTATTTGAATTACGTAAGACACGCGTGCGCGTCCAAAGCCACTGCCATTTCTGCTTGGACAGCTACGTCAGCCACCATCCACTGAACAAGCAGTTTGCAGGAGATCGACCATGGCAGGACTGGAACAACTTGTGCAGATGATATACCATGAGAGGCAGCAGGAAGGATCAAATCTTTGTGCGCAGCATGCGCTCAATTCGTTACTTCGTACGTGTTCTCATCACACGTTGCTCGATGTGTTCATTGACATCCGTCCGCCTTTCCAGAGGGAAACTATGTTGGTATTCGCAAACTATTCACAACAATGTACTCACCTACGTGATCGCTATAGTTCACAGCCCCCGATCTCTCTGAATTTGCTCGGAAGATGGACACTCTGGAGGAGTCATCGCGTTATGACGACGCCACTCGAGGACATTCTAGTGCCAATATGGATGACACAGGTAAATTTCTTTCGAATTCTCAATACATGAGGCGCTAATTATTTCTCAGGATTTTTCTCTGTGCAGGTGTTAGAAGAAGCACTTAATGTCTGGAATCTCAGGTTTGTCCCATTGACGTTCCATAGCTTGTGCAGCCACCTTATAAGCACTCTATTATAGCCTGGTTCGCTGGCGCTCTGAGGCTATGAAGCCATATCAGGACGAGCCACAGTACGTCCACCGTGATTTTTTATCTCCCGTTTCTCATTATATTGTCCTCCCCAAGTAACCAAACCGCATTCGTACTCAACCAGAATCAGCATTGGTATACATTGCGACGATTTGGAAATCTCTCTAATCCAGGTGATGGCCACTGGTTCAACCTCGATTCCACTAAGCGCCAACCGCAATGGATCAGCAAACTCTACCTCGGCATGTTCCTGCAACAGGCTGAGAGCGACGGATACTCTATCTTTGCAGTTACGCAGATCGATCCAGATGCACGCTCTCAACTTCCCCATGTAGATGCAGATGATATCGCGTCTACTTTCCCAGATCCTACTTCAGCTTCATCAGCAGCCCGAGATGACGTGGAGCCTGGTTTTGAGAATGAAGATATGGAGCTGCAAGCAGCTTTACAAGCATCGCTCATGGGGGCCGGAGAACCCAGCGGTTCGTGGCCTCTACCGGGTTCCTACCTTCCCACACAGGCTAGGCTATCCGCCTCTGATATACGCGGATCGAGCTCATCGAGTTCGACCAGAGGAGCTATGCCAGGCATCCCTCCCAACCAAGACCCGTACGGGAATGCTGACGTTGACCCAATTACTGCTTCCATGGAACGTGGTCGTATACTCATGGAGCGTATGCGACGTGAGCAAGAATTGGGGTTTAGACAGCAGTACGAGGAGGAGGTTGCACGGTTTGGAGGCCGGCAGCCGCCATATGGACCACAAGGTGATGGCAATGAAGACGAACATATCCATCGTCCAATTGCGGATTCACTAGCAGAACGGCGCGCTAGAGGAGACTTCGATGATGATGATTCTGAAGACTCGGACTACGTGCCTACTCCCGAAGCAAGGATACCAAACAGCATGGGGCAGCAGGACCGAGTGTATGATGACGACGACGCCGACTTCCAGGCTGCACTGAGAGCATCATTGGAGAGTGCACCCGCGGAATTTACCACTCTTCCAGTACAACCACTTCCAACACGACAATCACCTTCTCATATCTCGTCACCCTTCGAGGATAGCGAGATAGACAGTCAATCGGAGGCAGATACTAGCACGATCCGAGAAGAAGCTTTAAATATGGAAGAAATGCGTAGAAGAAGGCTCGCCAGGTTTGGTGGCCGAAGATGTAGTTAAATCAGATTCAAACCGCCAACTTGCCGCCAACAATTCTCATACAACGAGTGGTTCGTGTTGTAAATTTACAAGTTCAATATAATACAGGATAAGACACTCTCCATTGTCCAAAAAACCGAGTCTACTTTCTTTCCCCACCCCCCAAGCCCATGGTGTGCTTAGCCTTCTCCGTCAGAGACTCCTGTTGAAATGTCTTAGACAAAGACAAGAGCGGACTGATCGATTCAACTCACCTGGCCTTCGTTGGAGTTGCCGCTCAAGGTGTCGCCAGCCTTCTGGGTGGTAGATTTCTCGCTCTGAAATCAAACCGTCAGACTCGCGCACGATCTTAGGGGTGTGCATGTAAGGGGCTAACCTGCGGTTGCAAAGTAGAGGCGGCAGAATCAGACAATCCTTTGACCTTCTCGGTAGCCTGCTCAGTCATCGACTTCTGAGAGTCGGGCTAAGACAGTGTCAGGGGCAGTCATTAGAATCGAGGAAGACATAATTCGAACCTTCATAGAAGCAGCAGTCTTGTCGGTCATAGATTGACGTCCAGTATCAGACATGATGATAATAAGTTATTGGTTGTGGTTGAAGTTGATAAGAGATGTGATGTGTGCGTAGAGAGAGAGAAGTGAGGAAGGAACTGCGAAATCCCTCGACTTTATATACCTTTTGGAAGTGGCGGGGAAGCTGTGCCAAACTTGGGTCAAAGCCTGCCTAATCTGGGCGATGTGACGTCGGTATGACGCGTTCTCATGCGCAAAGAGTCAATCATTTCGCTTAATTTGGCAAGCCATTAAGAATGACGCCGCGACGCGGGGGCTTGCCGCGTCATGGAACACTTCACGCAGTAGCGCCGCTGATACTTAATAGATTATCAACTGATGTCACGGTTATTTTGTCCGTGCATTGTTGTGTGTGCAGGCGAGCCCTGAAGTGGTAGTTATCACGCAAATCAATGTTATTCACATGAAAGGGAATTGACCACTTCCCTGCGGGCCAATTTTACCTCCATGACCGTATCACAGGGATACCTCTCTTGACCAAGTTCTCATATAAACTCGGGGAGACGCCACGGGATAGGGGCAGCGCGCCAGGCATCGCTAAGTTCCATTGATTCAACATTTGCATTACATATCTCTATTACAGCGTTGTGAGACTTTCATGATTCTATGAGGGACATGTGATGACAGGGACATTTGGAAATTAACTCGTAAAGGTAAGTGGCTATCTTCTAGTGGGTTGGGGAGGGATAGAACCCCAAAATTCACCTCTCGCGTTCTTTGACGCGATCAGCAACGAACTTGAATGCACCCGCAGATATCCCACTCCGATCCATCAACTTGAACGTAGAAAGCGTGGTTTGTGCTGAGTTTCTTCAGGAAAGCGGGCACAACAAAAGGTATGGTGTCGTCCTTAGTACCCCACGTAGGATCCTTTGCTTCAGACCAGGAACTGAGCAGTCGGTTCGGAGGACGTTCGACTTCAGAGTATTGCCAGACTTCTCCAAATGCAATGATAATGCCTAGAGTGTTCAAGGTGGGATCAGATGCAAACGCGAATACCGCTTGCCTGGTGATCTGATCCTCAACATGGGCAAAGGGGAATGCGCGGGCCCGACGCAAAATTTTGTCACGTGCGGGCTTATTCTCCACAATCACGATGACCCTCTGACGCTGGAACATCGCCGGGGCGTGTGATGACGGGCGTATACGCTGCAATACTAGGGCAAAATCGGGGACCACCCATTCCTCCCTTTTGTTGCAAGGAGACACATGACTGGAAGTTGAGTCTGGAGGGTTATACTCTCGTAGCAGAACATATTGAGGCATCAGGTTGCACGCTGTGGTAGACGTGTGGCACCGATGGAACATGTAGTCTTTGATAGCGATGGTCCAGACGCCATACCATAAAAATTCCCTATGGTCTGTGCTGGCTGCTGCAACTGAGGCAATAAGTGCCATGTCCCCCAGCATAGGGTGATGTTCCATTTGGCCCGATGGCCTTCGATTGGCGCGAGACCTGTGCTCGTGCGTGGAAGTGGCCATGTGGGCAGCACTGGAATGCCCCGTTGCAGGTCGAGCCTTTCGAGCATATGCAGTGACGTAGGGTGGGTGGGTCGACTGCAAATGAAAGCTGGATGGTGACGGCATAGCGTCTGGCCTCAAAGACACTAGACGAGACCGAAAACTAGAGGTGTCGGATGGATGATGGGGTGGGCGTATTACAGCTCTAGCTCCAAACCGAGATTGCGCGTGCTCTTCTATCTGTAGGAGAGGGCTGGGAAGGTGGGGGAACAAACGACGATGAAGTTGACTCGGGCGAATAGGACGGGAAATGTTTTCCAGTTGAGGGCGGCATCAGCAACGAGCACGGAAACGTCGGCAGGAAGCACGCTGGGAGGTCTGCGTCCCAAGGGTTGGGGAGTTTGTGGTAAGCGCGCATAGCCTGCATGTTCTGCGCGGTTGGCTGCGTGCAATACTGGAGGTGCACGAGAGGTGTGCCGAGGGCTCAATTGGCTGGAATAAGAAGCCATGTGGGGAGAAAATTTTGGGAGACGTCCAAGTCGTCTGGAAGTCCTTTTATACCCCTCATACCTTGCATATGCATCCAATGATGCAGAGTAATTACTGTCTGTTTCGAGCTGTGGAAAACCGGAAGAAGTCCTGATGCCATTGTTGTAATTGGATGACCGCTGTGGAAGAAAAGATGTTAAAATCCACCGTGGATGATCGATGTCAATGTCAATGACGGGTCCCACGGTCAGCGCTAGCCACAAATGATATCTATTGTAATGTCGAAGCTCGGTCGAAGCTGACGGTTTATACTCTTGTGACCAACCTGTGGCCGATATGATTGTGGCTGTGTTCCGAATCGTCAATATATAATGAGGGTAAAATTGGTCTCAACACTATCATCTGCTTCTCGTACAATGTCACCGTCAATCGAGCAAACTGCTCCAGAATCTTCAGGTTTGCAGTCATCAGTATCGTGTTTCAGTGCTTATCTGATCTACAACCTACAGATTTCTGGGTTCCCTACATCGGGCTCCTCAACCAAGTCACGTCAAATCGATATTCGATGTCCCTCCTAGACAACACTATGAACAACACTATGGTTATCGCGTCAACGAAAATACCTGCTCTACCTCGAGAGCCAAATAAAAACCGATCCCAACATTTTCTATAACCCCACGTCGTTAGCTCGCAAGTGGATCAAGCACACCTTGCAACTTCACCAATTTGCCTTCAAGTATTGCATTGACCCAGAGCGGCGCGAGCCGGATGACGATCTGGTGTGTGACGAAGATCTTCATCGTTATGAAGACGAGGACGAAGACGAGGACGAAGACGACTCGGAGGACGAGGTTGTCATTTTAGTCCTCTCTGTGTGTTCGGACGACCCCGCTAGCTTCCACGCGCGGCCTACACAAGAGCAAATGACGTTGTTGACGAATTTGTTTGGTAGTGCACCTCAGTGGTGGGTTAGTTACAAGAACATGTAAATCCCCGCTTCGACGCCAAATCATTTACTCGATGTACATTCCATGTCGCAACCTGTATGATACTATCATCGTTACGCGTCCAAATACTGAATGTAATGATGTAACCGTCATCGATCAATCTGTACATTAATTATCGTAATGGAATCAGTCAACGCACTGGCAGTAGGACATGAAATACTCATGACCCACGACACAGGTTTTCCCACCAAACAACACGCATCCAGAACGCGGGATCCATACTCTGAGTACAACATTCAAATACAAATCAGCGGAAAGTATGAGTAAATGTCTATAATGTTATAGCGAATGGTCGGCAGTCACAGCCATAGACGGGTCTGGAGTATTATCATCACGTTCTCCAAGCTCGTAGTGCCGCCGCCGTGCAAACCGTAAATAGCGAGAAAAGCGATTTTGTTGAATTGAAGGCGCTTGGCTGATACGCCGGTTAGGAAGCTCAGAACGGGCATCACGATCGCCCGCGTTCCCCGACAACATTGTCTCAAGAGCGTGAAAGTCTGTCATCAGTCAGCAAAGATATATCGAGTTCACGGGGAGGTGAAATCACCTTGTCGACATAGTGGGCAAGAACCCGAAAGCTCTAAAAGCCATGGATCAACGCACGTCTGGTGGAAACGATGTTTTCCTTCGCAAGGCAATACCCTTAGCTCATCCCCCTCCTCAAAGTCCACAATACAGATGGGACATGTCTCACGTCCGATTGCCTCTGGCATCAGCGGATCGGCGTCCCGTGGTGAAGATGGTGACCTTTCGGAAGTAACAGGCTGTCGTGCAGGTATCAACCGAGGTACAGCTCGTGCATCAGGCTGCGCATCTTCCCGACCATGCACGTCCACTGTAGCACCAGCAGTAAGAATGTGCCTGTTACTAGTCTCTCCCACTGGTTGTAATGGTTTCTGTACTGCTTGCCTGGAGGTGGTGCCCATCTCAACTGCATCACCTGACTGTTGCAGTGTTGTACTGGCATCCACCGGAGGTGATTCGACGTCCTTGGGCCTTGCATAAGCGAGATCCTCCTGGTTATCTGGCACAGTGCCAAACTTCACAATCGGGAACGTGTCCAAAATGGCCCGTCCAAGGCCTCTGGCTCGGCTTTGTCTTCCGCCGCGTGAGCCACGGAAGTTACCATTCATAGTCCGGGGACCATATCTCTCGGGGTGGCGTATTGCTCTAATTGCCTAGATAACTTTTAGATCAACAATAATGAATAGTGCAAACGCAACGTACCCCTGAGATGATGACGACACAAAACAAAGCTGAAACGCAGCCGGTGATAGCATACAGGATGATCCTGTGATCCGTTTCAACCATATAATCGAAAGAAACTATCAAACCATCCTCACATAGCTAAACCTGGGTCTTTTTTATCACCTTGATCCGTAGACGAACTAGTGGAGCCATTGTTGTTGCTACTGATCCCCGTAGAGTTAGTTCCTGTCGCATTCCAGGCCTGCAAAGTTGCAAGTAGATAGCCAGGAGCGGTAGGATAGCCTGTGATTATAGACTGGTTGATAATTGCTTCGGATACGTTCAACGTAGTTGCATCGAAGTTCCCGTAGATGGACAGATTAGTGGGACCATTTTGCCCGAACTCGTATTGAATGATTCTAGGGAGCCGTAAGCCACAGATGCCGAGTATACACGGTCAACCTCACCTTGAGACCGATTTTGACTGAGTTGCGAATATATCGAAGACTTGGTCAAAATTAGCGGGATCGGCATACTCTGGATTGATGGCGCAAGTTTCGGAATAAAGAGAATACAGAAGCTGCATTGAAGAAATTGAATTTGTAATTGTCAACATATGAACGACTGGACGTTCTTACGGCAGATTGAGCACCTGCGCTGCTCGCCATCGTAAATATGTCAACCTCTTCAGAGTAGTTCGTCGCATTAGCATCGCATGATACCAGAGCTATCCACGGGGTGGTTGCTGCGAACGTCCGTATGAGCGTCCTCACCGAGTCGATAAAGGATTCACGCTTACTTGTCTCGTTTTGTACTAAACTCTCCGTGAAGTGTACAAGTGCCCCCTGCTCAAGAATGAGATCCGAAGTCAGCTCATACTGACATCTATGCACCTTAGTGGTGCCGTTGCTACCCGCGCCGACAAGCTGATAGGACACGTACTCCCAATCCGAACTAGCAATGAAACAACCAAAACGGAGCAGGTCAGAATGTGGACGCGGAAGGCGCAGCGACTGGCTGGAGAATCTCACCCGTTTGAGTACCACTGAAGATTCAACCTAGATGCATTCATACTATTCTGGCTCGTGTCGTTGGAAGGCTGCGCCGGTATATAGCCGTACGCTGAGCCCATCAGGCACGAGGACACGGACAGGAGGATTGGAATCAAAATGACATGGAACAACATGACAGCTAGTAAGCAGGAGCTGCAGAGAGCGTCAGCCTCGATGTTGAGCTACGATTTGGCGATGAGCTTGACATTCACACTCTGTTTGCCTCGGCGAGAGCGCGAGGCGGCAACAATGCTTGGTTTTGCTTAGGTCACTGATGTGGTTCTAATTCAGGATGATGACGTTAGTTCTGATCGATGACCCAGATGATTCCTTCAAAACCAATATATCGACAATACGTCATTTCTACACTTGGACATGAACATAATATTTTAAACATGTCAGATAAAGAGCAGCTATTCAACCTTCTCGGACAACCTCCTTGACTGACTCCGCAAATATCTGACAGCCTTTTTGCAGATCCTCCTGGGAGATATTCAAAGGCGGGATGAACCTGATGACTTCATATAATGAAGTCGTGAGAATTAGAAGTCCCTTCTCCATACAGCGCTTCGCCACACGACTTGCGAGGTTCTTCGGTGCGGATGAAACCAGCGCGGGATCTGTTGGAGAGTACGACGGCGATGCAAACTCGACAGCAATCATCAAACCCTGGCCCCGGATATCGACGATCATGCTTCCTAGTTTTGGATCATCACGAAGAGACTTTAACGATGTCAAAAGTTCGCTCGAACTGGAAACCGTAAGACAAATGGATTCTGGGTCGCTTATGATGTGATCTCACCGAGCAGAAACGTTATCGAGGACCTTTTCCTCACGGAAAGCGTTAGCGACGGCCACCGCGGCGGCGCATGATACAGCATTGCCTGCATATGTACCTCCCTTAAAATATGCGATCAACGGGACTAGAAAAATGGGCTAGTGGTGATGAACTGACCATAGAACCTGGCATCAACTTATCTGTAAGCTCCTTCCTGCTGACCACGCCACTCAATGGGAATCCATTTGCGAGACCCTACAGCCAATCAATCAGCCATGACAAACTAATGGTTCTAGAGCCCCAGTGTACCTTTGCGATTGTCATGATATCGGGTCGGACACCACTATATTCAACGTTGAAATACTTGCCAGTCCTACCGAACCCGCTCTGTACTTCATCTACAATAAGGAGAATGCCGTGTTTGTCGCAGACGGCACGCAAGCCATGTAGGAAGGATGTAGGGGCAGGTACATAGCCACCCTCTCCAAGAACAGGCTCGATGATGATGGCAGCTGTATCCCTGGGAGCTGTTTGCTGTTTGAGAACAAGATCTAGTTGATACAATGAGAGTCGGACGAGCTCTTCTTCACTCGTGTTGAGTGGTAATCCCAGTTGATGCCAGTAAGGGAAGGGTATAGCGAAGACTCCAGGCTACGATGATGTTAGTCCAGTCGTTGATGTCCCGAACAAGAGTATTACCATCAACGGAAAGAATCCTTCACTATAGACTGTCTTGCTCTTCGTAACGGCCATGGCACCAAACGTCCGTCCATGATAACCGCCTGCGATATTATTGATAAGCTCTTTGCCGCGTGAGTACTCACGACCGGCTTACCCTGCATAGTGATGATGTTCTGCCGACCAGTGATTTGTCGCGCCATCTTGAGGGAGGCTTCAATAGCTTCAGAGCCTGAGTTCCAAAAGAAAAACGAGTCAAGCGAGGGATCAGGCATGATTGGAAGGAGTTTCTCGATGAGGCGCAAGTAAGGGCCATGGAATGAGATGCTGCACTAGAAGAGTATCAAAGTGAGCTTATCAAAACCAGCATTTTGAAGTCAGAGCATACTTGAGCATGAACAATGTTCACACATTGATCTGCTGCAGCTTTGGAAACCTTAGGGTGACAATGACCTGGTGTTGCGTGCCATCATTGAACTTCCGGCGAATCGTTCATGGGGCGCGTAACAGCTCACCAAGGTTTGTCACACCGATCCCGCAGCTGAAATCTAGCATCCTACGTCCATCCTCAAAGGTCACATATGACCCCTCACCCTTCGCCATGACAGCTTCCGTGAGGCGGCCGAGGCCTCTAGTGACATGTTGTTGTCCAAACGCAACGAGGGAATCGGCAGAGGTAGACATCCCCCGCGACTGTGATTCGGGCGTCCTACCTGCAGGAGCGACCCGCCCACAATGTCGGGCATGATCATTTCTGTGGCATAGATCAGTAACCCAGCACTACAGCCGCATCACGATGAGTCAGATGTCTACTTACCTGATCACTAGTGGAGGTACAGAACATTTGGCGGCGCCAGAACTGCCCGTTGAACGGATAACCCTTGCGCAGGTAGATACTCTGTCGAGGAGAGGCATTTTTGTTATCTGTAGTGCAGCTTGACAGCCAATTGTTGAAGTAGTACTAGGTGTCGAGGAAGCGAAGTACAACCGTGGAGTCTTGGACTCGTGTTTTTATTTGTGGTAGTATTATTACATGTAAGAACCTCTAATTATAGCATGCGGGGTTGGTTGATCAGGGGTTCGATTCTCCAAGTGGAAGGAAGTGGACTCGTTCCGTACGCAAGCTGTGCTTGTAAATGCATTTTTCAAATCCGATGTAAGAAAATACGTCGTCACGAATGATAAATGATATGAAATTCATGCAATTCCCCCCACTCTCATCAACAATACTTCTCCTTGGAGTCAGATACGGACACGGGACAAGCACGGGGAAAGGGAACAAGACTGCAGCATCCCACTGGTAATCATAAGAGCTTACCGATGGGGGTAAGGCCTTCAAAGCCATTATGCGACCTATCGTAGGCCACACGGCCCCGCAAAAACGTTTGCTGCACAACTCCGTTTAGTATCATCCCTTCGTATGCGGAGAATTTGTTCTTGAAGTGGAAGTGTTCTTTCGACACCTACGGACAGCGTCAAAGACTGGCTTGGCAAAATCGAGTACTTATGATATACCTTAAACTCGGCTGCAGGGTCCCAGATGACGAGGTCGCCGTCATGCCCTACTGATAGCTGACCTTTGGAGGATGAAAGCCCAGCATGTTTCGCAGTTTTTTCGCTTGTCCAGCGAATAATCTGACCAAGGCTCACACCCCTCCTTCGGCTTTCTGTCCACAGGAGGCTAAGGCCAAAACCGAGACTGTTTATCCCTCCCCAGGCAATCATGATATTCCCCTCCTCGAACTTCTTCAACTCTGCTACACATGGACTGTGATCAGATACCACACAGTCAATTGTTCCGTCGATCAATGCCTCCCACAGTGCATCTCTGTTTGATTCGGAACGAATAGGTGGGCAGCACTTAAATTCAGGGTGACCGTTTGGTATGCTGTCCGCTGAGAGGCACAAATAATGAAAGCACGTTTCTACCGTCAGATTCAACCCGCGAGAACGCGCAGCACGGATAATGGGAAGAGCGGAAGACGCAGATAGGTGGACGATGTGGCAACGAAGGGAGTTGTACTTCTCTTGCAGTAGGGTAATCAGAGAGATAGCGTTAACCTCAAGTTCTTGAGGGCGAGAGGAGAGGAAGGTCTGATATGCTGTTGGATCGTGTTCCTCATGAGTGTGCACTGAGGAGTCGCTCTCAAGCTCTGCGTGGAACAAAAGGACAGTGGATTGATCCTGCGAGAGATCAAAGTTAGCTAGTTCACTGGGTCCTCATATGCAGTTTGACCTGGAGCTCTTGCATGTGTGCATGGAGATCATGTTCTGACACGCAAGGGAATTCCTGGAAAATGGTATTGGTTATTGGATGATAGAACACAACCTCTCCCTCACCTCGACACCACTTTCGATCAAAAAGCACTTGAATCCTTTGACTCCAGCTGCCACTAATGGTTTCAGGTCCGCCTTTATTCCAGTATCAGCCCATCTCCTCCAACAGTATCGGATGTGTAGTTTACCTGGTTGCCTGGGATAACTCCGCCCCAGAAACCAACATCGGCCCAGCATTGGCCTTGTGCAGTTTGTCGCTTGATCTCAAGGTTCTGTAAAGTGGTTGTGGGAGGTATAGAGTTTAACGGCATATCCACGACCGTGGTGATTCCTCCTGCCACAGCTGCTCGCGTACCGGTCCAAAAACCCTCCCAGTCCGTTCGACCAGGCTCATTTAGATGAACATGGGCACTGCAAAGTTATTCAAATGAAGGATTTTCTGGTGGCTACTGAACCAACTACTCACTCGACTAGTCCGGGAAGAACAAACTGTTCTCCTGCATCAATGAATGTTGTCTCTCCACCCGGACTTCGTTCTGCATACACCGTTTGGATGTCTGTGATCCTACCTGTGCCGAGGTTCACCGTGATCGTTGCTGGCTGCGGCTGATCTGAACCGGGCAGCAGGACATTCCGGCTAGTCACAACTAAGTACTGGTTGCTCATGGCCTTTCGCTTTCGGTGGGGTGACAGTGCAATGTGATTCACTGCAGATATAATCAAGCCTTGAAATACGTTAAAGACATGAGTACTCACATCGTATGTACTGCGATGTGTGCAGCAGTGATCTAGGTCGACGTTGGTTCTAGGTACCCAGCCCACATGGCACATACCGAGTCGGGCGTCCGATAACGGATTCTCGATTGACTTGTTGGCCCAATCAGTTATCTACAATGTAAGCTTCCTTCTATTGGTCTGACCGAAAGGCCACCGGTCGCCGTCCGTGTCCAGTGTGATACCAAGGACTCGAATGCAGATATTGAACACGATGTACAGACCGTCGATGGAAATACGTCGCGGCACGACAATAAACAGAGAGAGACGTACTAGTACAAGCTGAGGAAAACATGTACTAGGTATACAATGGACACAATGTATCTGTGTGTGTACTCAAGCCACGAGGCTTACGCAGCTATGAAGAAAAATATATCAATCAGAAAACTAATATCCGAAGAAAATACGCAAACAACGGAAGGGTGAACAACCACAGCGGAAGAGTCCATGAAACATAAGCTAACATCAACGGCCAAGAAAGATCCGGCGAGCAATTAAAGGGAGAGAAGCATCAAAAATCATCGTCCTCATCACTATTGCAGTCGCCTTCGAGAATACATAATGGCATAACCACATCTGGAGGCAGGATAGTGGCGATGGTACCAAGACTTAGGCGCGAGAAATACATGACACCGCGGTTGCGATATGTGACGAGGACCTCGCGATAACCATCAGGTAGGGTCACTGCTGCGATGGGACGAGGGGCACAGAGAAATGCTGCATCGTTCGTCACCCGGGCACTCACGTGCAACATGTGATTTCCAGATGGGGTCGGATGGCGACAAACGGCAGTGGAAACAACCTCCTGGCAAGCCCAAGGCTTCTCGTTCTGTGTATGTGAGGCCAGGAAGAGGATTTATCGTGGGTGTATTCGAGACAGGAGCAGTCGAGACAGACTTGAACATTGGCTTGGGCACGGGCTTTTTCTGCAACGAAGTTGGACCACGTGGTCGCCGTGACATTGATCAGTGCGTCGACCTTCAAGTTCTCGTACGCGAGATTTGGACACGAAGTTGAAGCACGGGATTGGCAAAGAACAAGAGGTGATTTTTGAAGATTGAGTCACAGATGGTGTAACCAACTCCCACCAAACCAAGCACGTTCCGAGCTGCTTGTAAGATAGCGACTAACGAGCGAAAGTTGTCGTTGCCTTGCGAGACGGCGTGGAAGCGAGCGAGGCCATCAAGACTGAAGCGATCTTTGAAGCGCAAGGTGACCGCCTTCCACGTGGCGTTGCTTGAGCACATCACGATTCTCGTCCTACCAAAGACTCGCGCTCAGTTCTTCCAGCCGGAGGCCGGCAAGTACAATGCGTAGTCGTGGAGACGTCTGGTTCAAGGTGAACCATGCGAGATATGAGTCCTCACAACGCCCAAGCCAGGCATTGATTGTCGCAGGCTCAATCGGACCGGGGAATATGGGTACGTCGAGTTTGGACATCTTTGATGTGCGGGTGGGCACTTGTGGCACTGCGGATGCGACAAACGCAACGACAACAGTTTTTTCGTGGGAGGAGCGCCAGACTTGGAGTCAGACATGTGAACCGTGGGCAAGGGCGGCACGACGCACGTTACGCTGCGTCGTGTTTGACGAGGGCGTACGAGGGCGAGTCGGGCCAATGCAGGGGGCCAAGTAGCAGATTGTGAGTACTTGAGTATCTGGCGGGCGTGAATCCTAGCGCAAAACCTGTGAGACCTTTTGAGTATTGGTCGCGATCCAAGGCGGCCAATAGCAACAAGTAGTTAAGCTTAGCGAAGAGGAGGTTGAAGTTTTTTAAAAAGATGAAAACACGTCGCAGCCAATACGAGAAACACCGAGAGAGAGACGTAAAGCTAAACAGAACCGGCACGTTCTGGATTCAACTTGAACGTTGAGAAGATATACAAGCTGAGGAAAACATGATGGCGCGACGCTTACGGTGTAAGCGTCGCGTTGCTGATAGGAACTCCAATCCATATCCCTATCACCATTGCAACAACTCATGGACCTATTGATCAAAGGCAAGTAAAGTTTGCCGCTGAACAATAATCCCGGTCCGGGAGCAAGACAGACACTGCAGATCACGTAATTACATACAGCCGGTTAGTACGTACCGGTACAAGTTCAGCCAACCGGAAATATGGCTCATGGCCCGCTTTTCAACGTCAACGCTGAGCGCTGATTTCCGATCGGACATCCTGCATGTGGATAAACTCACCATCCTTGCTGTCAACAACGGCCAATGAGAAACGGCTATGGCCGTGTCACGGTGATCAACTTACTGAGGCTTATCTTGGAGCAATGCATCTAAAAATGAAAGCGTTAGAGCTGGAGGCAAGCGAAGATACTAGTCTTCCTTAGGCAGACAATATCGGATTCGGAAGGAAGACGGTCGTTCCTTCTATAAAGCATACTAGTAGCACGCTCTTGTGAGTCTCTAAGCATTTGGCATGTCCTCTCAACGTGCTAGTGAGAGTAGGTTGCTGTTGCCTTCAGAGATCGGCGACTCCACGCCATCTACCTACGGTACATCCTGCATCACCAATGACGACCCAGAGTCCCTCTCTAGGAAGGTTTTGGAGAGAAATCTGCTGCGGAAGTTGGATTTCAGAGCAGCGTATCTTGTTCTGATTTACGTGTTGAATCAGGTGCGTAACATCAGTTGTCTGTACCGTCTCCGCCTGTGAAGTATCTATTGCGACGACCAGATGGATCGAAATAACGCTGCGTAAGACATTCTGCAAGGAGTATCTAGCTGTGCTTCTGGCTGATATTTTTTCTTGTCCGTAGTGCCGCAAGGCTTCGTGGTTTCGAGGAAGACCTCGGCATGAAGGGTGCACAATTCAATACGTTGATCAGCAGTCTATTCATCGGCTATCTCTTTATGCAAACACCATCGTGAGTAATTTGAGCTTTCAGCAATCATCTCTGAACTGTGGTGGCAGAAATTTGATACTCAGTCGCATTTCGAAGCCATCGCTGTATCTATCGAGTTGTATGTCGGTCTGGGGTCTTCTCACCACACTCATCGGTGTGTTGTGTTGTCTTAATTCTACTTGTTGCGGCGAATTTAAAATGGACGGCAACTCGTAATGAAGGGATATCCACGACGTTGGTGTATTGTACAGCGCTGCACGATTAAAACACTGATATACATCCTCGCAGCTACTACCAAGCACTCTCCTCACGCTTTCTTGTGGGATTTTTAGAGGCGACGTTTTATCCTGGTGCTGTCTATCTGCTTTCAAGATGGTACATCCCCCAAGTTCACACGACAGACGATCTTGCTAAATTGGTGCAGGTATAAGCGAGAGGAGCTTGGGTACAGGACCGCATTCTTCACGGCAGGAATCGGTTTTAGTAATGCCTTTGGTTCGCTGTTAGCATCTGGAATTCTGGCGACTATGGAAGGATTTCTCGGTTATGCTGCCTGGAGGTATGTAACAGACATTTTTTCCGGCACATTTTGACTTAGATTTTGACTACTTTCAGGTGGCTGTTTTTCGTAGAGGGCTATTTGACAGTCGTTGTAGGCATCTGCGGGATATTCATACTCCCTGATTTTCCTTCGAGCCCTGCCCGTTGGCTCACTCCCGCAGAGCATGCCCTTGCTCAAACGCGGATGGAAGAAGATTCAAAAGGTCACGGTTCAGTTGAACCTAAGCTATCTGGTGGCTCTTCCGATCTCCTTTCGATGATCACAGATTGGAGAGCGTGGTGGATTGGCATAGCATTGTCTTGCTCTACTGCATCTCTGTCGTTTAACATGTTCTTCCCGACATTGGCGGCCACAATGGGGTACTCGCCTACGATCACTCTTATACTTTGCGCACCACCATGGCTTATGAGCTCAGTCACTGCAGTCACTGTCGCACGGTAGGCCTTATTGAAATTCCAACTTACCCTCGGTGAATGGGAAGTGCTTACATTTTTCCAGTCACTCTGACGCGACGCGTGAACGCTTTGGGCACCTGGTCTTTGCGTTGACGATGCTGACCATTGGGTATGTTATGGCTATGTCCACAATGAATATCACTGTTCGCTACATCTCACTGTCAGTGCTGTTTCGTATATCACTCATGTTGCCCTATCTCATCATTTGACCAGTTTTTTCATGGCCCAAGCCCAGGTCGCAAATGTCGTCTTGTTGACATGGATCAGTAACACGTTTGCTCGTTCCAGCTCCAAGCAAGCAGTCGCGATCGCGTTCATGAATACCATTGGAACATTAGGGCATATCCTATCGCCGTCAGTCGCTTCCTTGTATCTCCCGCCTATCACAATTTATGACATACAACACTAGATACATCTGGCCATCGAGCTGGGGCCCAACATATGCTAGGTCGTACCTCATCTGCATCATGCTGGCCAGCATATGCATCTCAATGTGCTGGGTGTTTAGGCAGCATCTTAGGCAATTGAACGCAGCTGCTGAAGCGGAAGAGCGCGTGCTGGACCTCCCTAAAGGTTATAGATACCTGTTGTAGCACTTGACATAGAGTGTAGAGTCACTGGCGTTTCCAAGACATTGATGAGGTTGGCAAATCCGTCCGGGAAGACCTGCAGGCTTGAGAGTAATCGAGTGGATCACCGACCAGTCCCACCTCGTATTCGACAAAGCGACGACACCAGCCAGTGGAGAGCTACATATACGCTCATATACGTGCTCAGGTTGAATGAGATTTTTGCAGGGTATGAACAAGTCGGTTCTCTTGATCCGTGTTACAAGAAAGCAGGCAAAGTAATCGTCACAAATCAAAGACTGCGATGATCTACATAGACTAACAAGCATACAAATAAGTAACACAGGCACTTATAACAGCTCTCCGGAAGGTTGGAGACCTTGAAATCCGTCTTGAAGTGCCGAATTGTAAGCCAGTCTACCCCGAACAAATGTTTTGTGTACGCGGCCTCTCAAAGTCATGCCTTCATAGGGGGTCAACTTGTTCTTGAAATACAAATGCTCTTTAGACACCTATCGCCTGATCGGTCATTGTCACGGCAGAAGCAACACTAGCATTCACCTTGAACTCCGGTTGTGGATCCCAGATCACTAGGTCGCCATCATACCCCACTTTCAGTTGGCCCTTTGTGCCAGACAGCCCCGCCAAATCGGCATTTTTGATGCTCATCCAACGAATAATCTGTCCTACCGAGACGCCTCTCTTCCTTCCTTCCGTCCATAGAAGGCTCAATCCAAGGCCTAGAGAGCTGACACCACCCCAGGCTGCCATGAAATCACCGCTTTTAAGCTCCTTCATCTCAACGAGACAGGGGCTGTGATCGGAAACGACACAATCAATGGTACCATCCACGAGAGCGTCCCAGAGAAGATCTCTATTAGAGTTCGCGCGAATTGGAGGCGTACATTTGTACTCGGTTGCACCATCCGGGATGTCCTCTGCTGATAAACATAGATAATGAAAACAGGTTTCAACGGAGAGCTTTAGTCCGCGTTCCTTGGCAGCACGGATCATGGGCAAGGTGGATGCGGCTGATAGATGGGCAATGTGACAGGAGACTGAGGGGTACATTGCTTGAAGGCGAGTAATGAGAGTGATGGCATCCACCTCGAGCTCTTCAGGACGCGAAGAGAGGAATCCCTCGTATGACCTTGGATCGAGCCGGTGTGGGGCTGATGAAGAAATGTTCTCCATTTCAGCGTGGAAAATCATGACAGAGTTCTTTAATAAATGCCGCCAGTTAGAGGATAGCTTCGTTTTCATGCTCAATAAAGCCCTACTTGGAGGCGGGACATGTGAGAATGAAGGTCACTCTCAGAAACACGAGGGAATTCCTATGTGAAGCAGGCATAAACGTAAATATGCGCGGAATATGTGGTATTTACCTCAATGCCTGTGTCGATCAGAAAGCACTTGAAACCTCTGACGCCAGCGGATAAGAGGGGTCTTAATTCGGCCTGTAGATGATGAGCACATGGCACGCTGGAATCTGTTGGTGCACTTACTTGATTCTGAGGAATCGCTCCTCCCCAGAATCCAACATCTACCCAACACTGTCCACGAGCAGAACAACGTTTGATATCAAGGTTCTTTGGTGTAGTGGTGGGCGGACTAGAATCGACAGGCATATCGATTAGAGTGGTAACGCCTCCAGCAGCAGCAGCTTGTGTGCCTGTCCAAAAGCCTTCCCAGTCCTGGTTTCCGGGTTCCTCCAGATGAACATGGGCACTGTCATTGCGACAATCAACGATCGTGCTTTTAAACCAGGAACACCGCTCACTCGACCAGCCCAGGAAGAACGAATTTGTCCCCGGCATCAACAAAGTGTGGATCTCCGCTTCTCTTACACGCTGCACCGCCAGTATAGCTCAACAGAACTTCGATGATTTTGCCAGTCCTGATGTCAACATTGATTGTCGCAGGTCGTGGCTGATCACAATCAGGAAGTAGTACGTTCCGACTGGTCACACTGAGGAGCATGTCTCAAAGTTATGATGCGACCTGCCTAGTTGGTGATAGATGCGTGTTTATGAATGATCACATTAATAGACCAGTCAGCTTGGCGCGCCACGGTAACGTGGATCGCAGACGGGCGTCTGGATTCGGGGGGTAACCGGACTCGCGACGCAATTATCGCGAGTGCACTGAATTCGAGCGTTGCAAGGCCTAGCAACATTGATAGATTAGTATGACCTTGCGTAGCCTAATAGCTTTTGGCTCTCATCAAGTTGGATGGTCATGGAAGTAGGTAGGTAGCCACGTGACAATGCATGATCAGGTCTCACAGGTGCCTGAACTTCCGATGAAGACGCTGATCACCGCTACTTACCTCGGTCCACCAGTTGCCAGTGTGTGCACCCAGTTCGATACCCATGTACCATCTTCCAGCATAATCTGTACAAATGTCTGAAGGAAGTACCGGAAATAATGTTTTTGTTGCTGCAGTACCATCAAAACTGGATTCATCATTGTCACCTCTCGATTCACTGCTTTCCCCGAAAGGCTTAACATACGACGAGCTTTCTCCAAGAGGATCCGTTACAGAGTCCGACTATAACGATGTAATCCTTGATGATGATCCAACCTTCTTAACCGTTTCACTTTCGGGAAACACCAGTCTTGTCTCCGAGGCAGACGCAGACAATTCGCTTCCGAAGCTGAACCGCCGGACAACCATCTCATCGGCACCTTCGAAAGCGCTTTCTTCCTTGCGCCGTTTTTCCCATAGGAAGTCTGCTTCGACAGTGACGATACCATCTGCACCTGGAAGTAATATCCTTGCGCGTATCGGGTCACAGGGTACCCGCGATGAAGGCGACATTGAAGCATTACGGAGTGCTGGAGAAGGCCAGCAGAAACTTCATGAAGAATTTTTACGCCTTCACAACGAGCGACGTGCCGAGGCTACAGAATCTGAACAAGGAGCCATAGACTGGGGTAAGAATGACTATGTAGCAATTTTTCAGTTCTAACTCCAGCGCAAGGTTTCTGGGGAGCCGTCATTTCAGGTGATGTGACGACTTGGTAAACCATCCTTTATCCGATATTCATTCCACATCGTAGATTATCAGGGTTTCGCAGCCTCGAATCCCCAAAGGCTAGCCAAAGCGATCGAGAAAGGGATTCCGGACGCGCTTCGTGGAATGATGTGGCAATTAATGTACGGTGCTTCCTGACGCTCAACTCCTCCACTGATAAGCCACTTGAGGCAGGGCAGCGTCAAAGGACATAGAACTAGAGAATACATACCTTTCTCTCCTCAAGGAGTCCAGTCCTCATGAAAAGGCAATCACGCGAGATCTCGGAAGGTTCGAATTTATTTTTGATGTCCACATCCATGCCTTGACGTTCAATTCGCAGAACCTTTCCTCACCACGAATTCTTCACCGATGGACAGGGCATCGGCCAAGAACATCTTTTCAACGTTCTTAAAGCATACTCATTGTACGACCCTCAGGTTGGTTATTGTCAAGGTCTTCCTTTCGTTGTAGCAGTCCTCCTTCTAAATGTGAGCTCCTCCTTCCTCTAGTTCAATTTGTTTTTACTTTCTACGAACTAGATGCCAGACGAAGAGGCCTTCTCGCTCCTTGTTAGGCTGATGCACTCTTACGATCTCCGGGGTCATTTCCTCCCAGAGATGCCTAAGCTTCAGCTCCGACTTGTATGTAGAGGTCCAAATCAATGACTATTTCTATTCTCACTTACTCTTTGACATTAGTACCAGGTCTGCTACTTACTTGAATCTCTGCTCCCTATCTCAAGCGAGAACAGTTCGATCGGTTGATAGAAGAACTATTACCCGTACTCCACGTTCATTTCCTCCGACAAGGCATCAAATCTAGCATGTTCTGCTCGCAGTGGTTTCTAACTCTCTTCAGCTATCGGTAAGCTTGCAGTCTCCCAGGCGAATACCGTAACTCAGTGGTGGAACTTTAGATTTCCACTAGAAATTGTAGTCCGGATATATGACAATTGCTTGGCAAGTGGCATAGAAGCTATTTTTGCATTCAGCATCGTGTTGCTCGAGAAGAATGAAGATACTCTACTTACCCTCAAGTTTGATGACATTCCTCGCGTTTCTGAAGAATAGTATTTTTGAGCGGTACAAGGTATATGTCACGTCATCTTACCGTCACACTCTGCTTCACAGTGGAAATTGATAGGTCGACTCCGTGGATTCGCCTGAAGACCATATCGACGGTCCCGCTAAGAATGTTACGTATCATGTAGACGCGTTCGTGCTGGACGCCATCTCTATGAAGATCACGCCATTCATGTTGGACACTTACGCGCACGAGTACGAGGACTTTGTCCGTGCCCGAGATGCACATGCTATCGAGATTGATACGTTGCGAAATAACAATCGCAGCTTGTCCGCGCAAGTGTGAGTACTCGTTGGCAACTACGCTAGCGGTTTTTGAATCCGTCAACTACGATAACAGGAAGGAGCTAGATGCAAATATGGCGCAATTAAATGCAGAGCATGTCGATGTTCTTGTGAGTCATAACATAGATGAGCCGTGAGTTCGTATAGCTGAGCAGTCCGTTGTTGTTCAGAATCAGCTTGTAATGGCTCGGCTAAGAAACGAAGAAATTGAGGAAGAGTTGGTTAGATACAAACTACTGTACAGTATGATTCCCTTCTCTTGCGCTATGGTTCTGAAACCTACGACAGTTACGCCGAAGCCATGCACGAGAACCAAGACTCCATGTCGGCTCATCGCTTGTCAAATCCTCTGAGTAGCAGAAGGGGAAGTCATCATTCATAATCCAGAAATCGCGATTACAGGGCATAGGTAATATACGATTGAATTCCTCGGGTTGTGCATGTGTTATGAAGAAACTTCTGATTCCACTACACGGCAGACATTCAAAGTACTAAGATGACCGACAAAGAACTACTTGGAATGAAGTCCCAGCGCAAGTTGAATCTACAGACGAGCATTAAATCGTGGATGATTCATTTACGCAAACACTGACCTCTTCCTTGCTGATTGTGCGCAACTCTCCGGGGGCCGTGGCCTTGCCCCTGGCGGCGCTTACAGCGACTTGCGCCGCACGGAAGCGTAGAAGAGTGTTTCGTAATCCAAGTATTTGATCTCGTCCGGAATGACCTCAATCACGGCGACGCGTGGGTCATCCATGTCCCCCTTGTGAATACCATCCTTCAGGTCGCCAATATAGCCAGGTGATGCTAAGCTCAGTCAACACCGTGCCAATACATGATTACTGGTCGGACGTACCATGAAGACCAGTGCTTATGAATAAGCTCCTTGTCCTGAGTCACTTTGGCTCTGCCGGAGTAGGACGCCCAAGTCCGTAGAGGATGGATCACAGAAGCTGACATTGACGTGCGCATCATTCTGGATATTCCTCGAACTTGTGAGACACATTGTTTGCGAGGAATACGAGATTGAGCTGCTGTGTCGCTGTATGCTTTAAAAGGCGACACGCATATAAGAACGAAGAGCAGTACACGAGAATGGAATTCGTACGCGTAGCAGGAGTCATTGCTCGGGAATGCAAGTTCCCGTTTTCATCGCGGGTGACGAGCATACCGATCTTTGCATTCTTGATGACGGTGTGCAAGTCTGACGAGTCGTTGGTACCATGAACCAGTTATTCGTATGGAATGCAGTACCGGTGATCTTCTCCTGAAGAGTAAGATCCGTATTCTCTGCGGCGCTGGTGTAAGGATCAAGGCGGGCTTGTTCTGGACTCAAGTTAGACATTTTTGTAAACGATGTGATAGTTCGGGTTAAGGAGAATGTAGGGTCGAGGATGACAAGGACGGGGTTTATATAGGCGACGCCTTGGAATGCACCCCCTGACGTCGATGGCTGCTGGACCATAAACTATGACGTCAGAACTCCTTTGAACTACAACACCTGCCATATGGAGTAAGGGAAAGCTCGGCGAATACTGCTGCTGCCTAGGCCTGAACTGTGGACCGTCGCAATTCAAAGATTTAGTTTATAATGCAACTAGACCATTGATGTTTAAACCAGTAGTAAACAAAGGCAACTAATGCAGGAGGAATTACAAGTCACGCTGAACTGGATTTTCCGACTGACCCGAGCCGCATCTGCAGCACCGTTGGGCTGCGTTATTGACTTCGAGCCGACTGAAAACAAATATCATCATTGAGGTAAGTACAAGATACGTATATACAGTTACAGACCTCATGACTAACGATACAGTTCGTGCGTGAAGCATTTGTATTTCACAAGTCCGGACAACATCGAACAACAAGACTACTTAGACCAAGCAGGGGTCTGAGGCTCGGCTTCCAACGTTGGAAAGTCGCTCGCTTCCCAGGTTCCTGGTATGAGGGCGATCGGGAGGATCCAAGTGGCAGTGAGAACCACTCCATACCCTAGATTTAAAAGCCGATCATCAGGTATGAGTTGGTCACGTTGACGAATGGCACGTACCTTTATCAAATACTTTGACTGCTGACCAGCTCCAAGCGATGAAGCCTCCGATGTAGCCGAGGTATGGTACAAGTCTGCGGAGGAAAAACATTGGGGTACGCAGCTGCGGCGGCATGAGCGTGATGGGTAAATGATCCAGTAGCCACTTTAGTGCGGCTGTGATCATGGCAGCGCGTTTCGCAGCTTCAAGCTGCTTGTTATTGAGCGCATCGAGCACAGGAGGCGGAAGGTAACTGAAATCAGACATGTGAGTTTCAAAGGTGGGCGATTATATCAGTAAAGAAGCCTACATTCGGAAGCCCCACCACATCGCTTGAATGGATATTTTTGTGGGTGATGGGAGCCAGACGCGATATTCCCTTGTCGCACTAGCAGCAGCTATGTCCTCGGGTTCGACTCCGCTGCTGGATGCAGTTTGCTCGGGGATAGCCCTTTGTTTTCCCTTACGTCTATCGGAACTCTCGCTCTGGGCGAGTACTTGTTCAATAGACTCTGAAGGAAGGGCAACAAAGGTCAACTGGGGCGTGCGGATCTCTTCTCCATCTCCATTGAGCGAGACGATCTCAGAGCGTGCAATCTCTATCTCCGAATCTTCCGTGGGCTCTAATGGCCCGTACATCATCACCGATCCATTGTCATCTTCATACTCCGCGCCTGGGCGCAATTCCTCTTCTGCGTCTGCATTCGGCTCAGCGATGCCATCCTTCTTGCTCAGAGGAGAACGCAGTCGGTCTAATACAGACCACACGGACTCTCTTCCACGGTCAATTGACCCGTTCATGACGGAGAATGAAGTCAGGAACGTTATCAACTTTGTATCGGCGATGGAAAATCCCGGTGGGGGGGTGGGAGGATGGTCATTGGGATCTATCGCTGGCGCTCCCGAAGGAGCAGTATGAAACTGGGGAGAGAAAGTGGATAGGCCAGATGGCATAGAGGGTAATGATGCAATCATAGCTTGAATTTTGCGAGCGAGAGTGTCAGGTTCCGGAGGTTCACTTTCAGCTGCAGCGTCAACTTGTAAGGCATTATCAATCGCACTGCTGCTTGCCTCCGGGATCTCGTCATCAATGATAGAGGGAGCAGGAAGGGATGCAGCAGTGGGAGTGGTCGGTTGTTGAACTTGATTGCCTTCCTCCACGTACCAAGACGACGGAGGAAAGCTTAGCCTCTTCGTCCTGCGTGCGTACTTCAAGAACTTGTCTATTGTATTTATCTTCGCCTTTGTAAGTGTTGACGTGGAGGGTGATGAAGCTGCCTCGTCTGCAAGTGCGGTGGACGTCGATTGCTCTGTTGTAGCATTGCCCTTGGTGAAAGTCCTGACGAAACGAGGGACAATGCTAGGAGGCTCCTCTGATTTTGGAGATTTCGAAGTCGACGGAATGCTCTTGTGCCATCGAGGCCAGATAGAAGCAACTTTGTGCAAGCTAAGCACTGCGCGTCAACTGCGCGTCGTGTGCAGCACTGTATGTGTGGCTGTGCTCTTTTATAGTCATTACCTTCTTATTTTGGTAATCGCGTTCTTGGCTTGAACTTGGCGGTTGCTTGACGGTTTCCTCGAGGTAGTCTCCCACAGGACCGCGGGGGCCGCAAGCATCCCAGGCAGACGATCTTCCTTCTATATTATGCGACGAAGCTAGTGGTCTCCTGATCAGTGCTCATGAACGCAAACATTACTGCGTGGGGCTTTCATGAAGGGTGCACTCCATGATGATCAGATGGCATATCGGTTGTTACGGCTGAGAAAATTGCCCTTGAACCAAAGATCATTTCCTCGGTTTACATGATAAATTAGTCAAAGTGAAGCCTCTCAACACCACGTCTGCCCTAGGCGTGTCTCTCACCAATATGCTGGCCAGTCATCGATTGGCATCATCTGGATATAGTACAATTGCGCTTAAGTGATTTGTATCAATATACAACGCGATTGGGGGTCGGATATAAGTCGGTGGCAGATCAGTGATCATGATGGTATGATAAGATTAGATGCAAAGTACGGCAAACGAAAATAGCCTCAAGCTATGTAATAAGGCAAATGGTTCCGTTATCGTTCCGTTAACATCGAGGATGTATAGACTAGTTGTGACGGGACTGTTTCATGGTCTAGTGCACGATTGCGATGTTAGCACTAGTAACAGAGATAGAGAATGACCGAGGAGCGGTTGTGATTTCATTATGTCGAATAGTTTCTTTGTGGGAGAATAGCCGCCGCGTGTTCTTGGGATGATGCTGAAACGGGAAAGATGTACGAGGCGTGGCGTGCAGCCGGCGCGCTGAGCCAGGCAGAGCCCTGCATTTACTTTACATTTGCTTTGTCTCCTTGACTTGACCCCATCAGACATCCTTTCATCGCGTGTTCTTCAGACCAGTTTACTTAAATCAACTAGTCAACGACCATCTACGTACCAGCAACTCGTATCACCTCCAGGATCCTGGGACTACAGTATAGTATCGTTCCCAATCATCATGAGCACGCTTTCTATGCCCGCCTCCCATCCAGACTCCTTGTGTCCTCAGATTCCTTCCTGGACCCGCTCTCAAAGTTATCCCCGTCCCCGTGACGTCTTGGCTATAACTATGAACAATGTATCAGTCTCCACCTATATCCCCGACTACCCGCTCCATCTCTCTCGTTTTCCAATCTCCTCCATCCGTCCAGATGGGCCCCAGAATACTCCTTCTGTACCACCCCGCACTCCCCCAAAGCCAGTCTTCCCGCGGTATGACCCTCTCCATGTCCTCTCTCGTGAACCTACCCCACCTCCACCCACAAAGCAGTCCTTTGCATCGTTTGTGCATCCCCTGCAGGTAGCACCCGGTGTCCTTGCCAATGGCGTACTTACTGTGATGCTGCCCACTGTGCGCGAGTTTCTCAGTGCTGCTGCCAGTGCTCCACCTGCCGCCCCCGAGCTCCCGAGCGACACCAGGGTATTAGCGCTTGCTGCCCTTGCCGTATTCTATCGTCCGATGCACCCTGCACATTGGGTATTTTGGAATAAGGAGCAGAAGAAGAGGACTGCAGCGGTTGTCCAGAGTGTACTCGGTAAGTGATACCCAACGTGTTCGCTCTCATTCGGTCCCATGCACGATAATGTCTGGATTTCTGCATCCTTGCCTTTGATGTACATCGATTCTCCTTTCATTGCACTCAGTATGACTCTGTCAACCATGTGCTAACATCCGCTTCAGATACCACTCCTACTCCCATCATCTCACCCATCGGTTGGATAGCCACCCAAGACAATCTCTGGATTCTTGGCTCCCTCCAACACGCTTATTCCAATGCCCTCTCTTCCCAACCGTGGTACGCAGCCTACGTGCCCTCTGAAAGCGAAACCCGCATGAGTCTGCGCAAGCGCAAGCCCACCATGTTGCAAGAACAAGCTCTCGACGATGATGACGATGAACTCCTCGCGCTTCCTCCCCCCAAGAAGCGTGCAAGGACGCGCAGAACCGCCACAGCTGCCAGGAGCCCGAGGAAACCGGAAGAATCCTCCACTCCTGGCAAGGCGGATGCAGAGGAGGTGCCTGATGAGGTCGAAGCAGGCACCGCACTACCGGAACCGGAAATGGATCTCATGCTAACGCGTTCGGCGAAACGCGAGCTCATCGAAACGCCTGTGCTAGCACAGGATGCAGAGAAATCGGTCTCACCGGAGCCGCGCAGGAGCCAGCGGAAGAAAGTCGACTCACCGGCGTCTTCGGCGACTACTCTCACGCGCACCCACTCGCGGGAGTTGTCGGCGGAGTCCATAGAGGGAGCTGAAAGTGCCGGAAGTAGCACTGTTTGCGAGGAAGAGCCAGACAAGGAGAAAGAAAAGAAGGGTCGTGCGGACAAGGTCGTTAAGCGCCTCGATACAGCTGTTAAGCGTCTTGACAAGAACAACGAGGAAGAAGACGATGAGGAAGCAGAGGAGGAGAAATCTGCTCCCGCCAAGAGACCTCGCGCCTTCTCGTGCAAAGCCGAAATCCAGGGCCGCACCCAAGAAAACTCCGAGCACCAACTCGACCAATACCTCTCTCGAGGAAGCCGCCGAGCACACAGATACTACTCCTGCGCCTAAGCCGAAGTCGCGCTCCCGCCCAAGGACGCGCAGGCGGTAGACTGGGGCGGATTCTGCTTGTTTCAACACATCGACGGATTTATAACGCATTGGAGGACGCCATTATATCACGAATTGCATCAAGCACCGGAGGACATCACACATCGCATCGCATTATATCGCACAAACATCGTGCTTCGTCACTGGTCGGGTTAATCTGGCCTATCAAATCAGAATTAAAGGAAACGAAGGAAGGAATCATCTGAATGAATGAATGCATAGAATGTACTATCATCGATTTTCAGGACTGAGAAGGTTGTTGCATCATCAGCTCTTTTTCTGTTCTCTTCATTTTTCTTTGTCCTCTCACCATCATCTCCCAGATCCTTCTCTTTTCTTCTTCCCCTTCCCCTTCATTTCTGATCAACTTTTTCTTCACACTGTGCACCACCACTGGATTTGTCTTGGGCAAGACCCCATCGTTTGTTGTCGCACTGCTATCGTTTCCATTTTTTCATCATCGTCACCTCCATCACTATCATTACTTTTCTCGAGTCCTTTTTCTCGGTTTGTTCTGTATGTATCATCACATTACCAGCAGGTGTTGTACATGGCGAGCTCGCCGTTGTAGCGGCAGAAATCCTGGTTCATATGTACGACTACTATAGATAGTTGGAGTTCAGAAGCGCTCAGGCTGCAGAGCTGAGAGCGAGTTGTATTATATTTTCTTGAACCTTGCGTTGTGGAGTGGATCGAACCATGGTAAAGATTCTGAGATTCCGTCGGGCGGCGCGAGCCTCGAGGAATCAGGATCGATAGAACGCGGTGTGACAAGTCACGTGCGTGTGAGTTTGTTGTCACGTTTGGCGAACTTCGTCAAGCTCCTTGTACCCGGATCGTTGCCATGGACAGCATGGACACCCACATATGATGATATTCCTGATCTACACATTACTTATGCCAATGGCACATTAATGCTCGCGATGCGATCACGCTGGGACCTTAATCCCCGCCGTACGGAAATCTCTGATAGCCATCATGACCACAACAGAGGGTATACCAATTATGGCTCATGATGATCTCTTGCCTTGCTTTGTTTCAGGCTACGTTTAAATTAACTTCTTACATAGGATGATGCATGATGCCCTCCTCCACGTTCGATTATCATGCTCCAATCCGGGACTTGGACTTGAACGTAAGTACATTTTTGTCACTTCGATTACGCTCTGAAAGATCTGCAGCGGATTGGGAACGTAACGCAGCTTTCGACTCTTCGGCACATAAGTTTACTCTGTCGGCATCGGGCGACTATCTCTGATGACTCGAAGTTCATCTGAAACTATCAGGATACTTGCCAGGATGGTGGATTATCACTTCGGCCATCCGCACCGCGCCCGACATATCACCGAATACCACACTGGGACTCTGAGCTTGAAAGCAGCGTTTGGTAGTTTTTAAGAGCTACCTGCGTTGAATCTCCCAGTCAAGGGCACAGAACACTTCGCTTAGGATACATGCGCTTCCAGGGCGTTGGCGTGCGACACGATACCGCATACCCAAGACTCCTCCTTAGGCCTGTGACGCTATGGCGCTCCCTTCCCCTGATTGCCACGAAGGATAACTCTTTCTCGACGCAAGAAAGACTAAAAGGTGCCTCTCTGGGTCCTGAACCTATACGACCCTTTTTGGATCGTAGAACGGCGTTATGGTTTCCTTCTGTACTAAGGTCGCCGTTGAAGGATAGATATGACCATAGCTGGTGCTATCCCGTCTCGCCAAGTCCTTCGATTTAGCCAAGATGCCTCGAAAAAGCACCCCTCTCGTCATGTCGTACAGCACGCATATACGCACGTTCATCATTCCGCTCCCTACGGGCCACAATGATGTCATAGTACCTGTTCTTACCCCAATGGTGACGTAGCCGCATATTCTAACTAGGTTGCAAAGGTAACGGAACCACTCGTAAGATGCTCTGCACCATTCTGATTCATACAGATAACTTCGATCCACTGCTCTCTGGTTCTACGACTACGACACACGCTAGACGAACTGCGAAGCTATCCCAATAGACTCATTTGCCCGCGCATTTGTGCTGGTACTTTCAGGATGGTCGCGATCGTGGATTGGGTGTTGTTATCGATCCCAGCCACCGCCGTCACGGTATCGTGCCGAACGTGGAATAATTTCCGCAAGCTTAGGGCTACCGAAGAGCATCGTTCCATGGTATCTTGTATTACCAGGCTTCTCACCAGTATTGGCACCTTCCGGCACAACTTTCCGTCACGGAATCCGCAAACTTAGATCCCCTTCGCGAACGTTCCCCGTTCCTGCACCGAAACAATCGGCTCTCATTCTTGAATCATATCGCAATACCGAACTTCATGGAAACGTTTCGCTTGGCCTTGTCTATGGTTTAACGAAGTGACCCTCAAACTTACATGACTGTCATATAATTGTATCAGGTCAGCTCAATCAAACGTTCTTACCCGCGTTCTAATCATAGTTGGTTATCAGAATCTTATCGCACTTAACTGGGTCGATTAATTTACGACATGATTCCCAGCCGCATCAAGGTTACGTCGGGTGCTGATGGCTTTTCCCCATTCTATGCTGGAGGATTTCACGTTGACATCCGATTGAGTTGTATGCCTGCCCCTTGACGTCCACACGTTGTCTTCCCCCCACGAGTCGGCATTGACAGAATGAAGCTTCGTAATTCGGTTGCACCTGCTTTACGTTTAATTCCTGGCTCACGAGACAGTCGACAATCTTCCTCTATTCGGTTGGATTCAAATTCACTCACGACCTTTCTCCATATCTGCATATCATTGCATATTCCATGGATCCCTTCGTCTCGGTTGGCATGCATTGCGGAATGGAAGCCTTGAAGACTACTTCCCATTGGTCCACAGTGGCGATGGGATCAAATACCTGTTTATCTCGACGCAGATAAAGTCAGAAGATAAGGATATGCGATGAGCTTTGCGTGTCCAACCCGGCGGAAACGAGGACCGAATGGCGGGTGATAACAACGATAACGCTCTACCGCATGCAATCCACAACTGGACTCATCAAGCACACATACAGATATGGCAGATCCCCAGAATCGTAGCGTCGCATGCGCAATTACACGTAACAACGATGCGTGACACTCGAGAACCTCTCCCGCGAAGCCCAGGGGCAAAACATATTAATCGGCTCTAGAGCGAATAGGCTAGGCGGCAGTGACAGCCGCCGGGGTCCAAATTAGCCTGACTGGCATATTAACGCGAAAACCATTCTTACGCGCAGCCTATCCGCGGACCCCCTGAGAGATATGGAATTTACCGACATCGATGCACCAATTTCCGCACACCGCATGTCAAGTTCTATGGCCCATCTGTGCTCAGCAACGCAAGGGATATTGCATGCAAACGTTCATGGCCCATCCATGGTGGTAATCGCTGTGGACACTGCATCGCCCACGCGTGCGCCTACCGGTGCCGCCGGTGAAACATTCCAAGGCACTGCATTGCATACATTACGTTATGATCGCGGTCACCAAATTCATCTCCACCGTGGTTGGCTAGAGTTAGCTATGCTTGGCGATCAAAGCCCATTGGTTCTGTAGGTGTTTGAGGACAACGTTTACCGATGAACGAACTACTTCTAGAAACGAAACCATTGCATTGGAGAAACGGGTGTGGCCGTCAACTCCTCGGTCCGGGAAACGACTCATTAATGAAAAGTATCCCAGCAGCATCCTCCCTCCTCACACAAGCGATAATTCCATGGATAGGACTGGTGCCAGCGCTGATAGTCCGGTGATTGGTAACGGTACACTTGGTGTAGCTAGGCTCCAGGTCATTCAAGGATTACCCGGCAATGGTCTCAAGTGTTCTTCCGGCATCGTTCCATTGGTACCATTTTGGAGTAGCTTTGCAAGGTTAGACCCGGTATGGAGGGGTACGGTCGGTACCATTTGGACATTATGATATGAAGTCACGTTGACATCGAGTACCTTCGATCGACCTACCGCCGCGGGAGAATAGCGAGGTTTGGATATCAATAGCAAGCCAATTGTCTGATTCTGCGTTCGAGGTTCATGCACATGCTACCCTCCTTCAATTCGAACAAGAAATCTGCCTGAATGTTTGTGAGGTTCAGATCATGCACATATCTCAACAGATACTAACTGTATCTTGTGAGCACCAGAAAGGCCAGTAGGTAGCGAATCGGGCGGACTTGCAGGGCATCACCGGTGTGGCAGGTTCTTTCAATTTCGGTTAGATGAGATTGGGACGATAAGTGGCTCCCAGCACTGGCTTCCCTCTTGTATAAAGCCAACCCCCTAAATGCTAACTCAAAGATTTGACTACATACCAACGAACACACTGTCCTTATTTCAGAATTCTGGAATTTTATGTAACGTTTTCCTCATAGAAGGAACGACGGAGACCTTCTAAGGTCTTCCCAGGGGAGATTGCGTTCTCCCGTGACCGGCAGGCAGCTGGTACATATTGGTATGTGGTACTTGGAGGATCGCGATATTTCGGTACGCACGATCGATATATATATATCGATGACTATTCGTGCTATATTTCTCAGTGCGTATTCAAATCTGGACCGGATGATAGTTCCTGAGTCAGAACAAGCTACCATAGTAGGCGATGCGCCGCGTAGGTAGGCGAGACATGTGTGAATGGAATTCCGCGAACAATTGACAATGACGAACAGCAAGCCAAAGTTATGCTTCAGAGAGCGGGTTTAGAAATGATTAAAGGGCGGGGAGGAGAAGAGACGCATGATGTATCTTCATGAATGGATGCAAGAAGGTTGATTACGTCGAGCTCCATAGATGGAGGGCCGCGAAAGGCGTGGCATTAAGATCCATCAACGGTGGTTTCGTTTGGCTAAGGTTGGAACCTTGCAATTGACAGACTTCGCGAATTTGGCAGTTCCCAGCCTTTCCTAGCCCGAAAGTTGGGAAGGAGCGGGGTCATTCACCGAAAGTGGACATGGCCTGCAATCCTAATTGGAACTTTGGTAAGACCCGTCCTAGAAGCCGGCTGAATCTGAATGAACGTGTTGGCTGTGGAGATATAAACGTGCCGTCCACTGTCCATGTGCACCCACATGACCCTATCGCCGTTGACAGCGGTATACCAGATATCCCCTACTTTGTTCTCGGTGAATGTCAAACCCATGAACCGAAACGAAGGGCGTTAACTACATACTTTAGAGGAACGATTTGACAGTGACTTGTAAGTGACCCGATAAGTCCAAGAAGGCTATACATGGCGTAACTGGCCAGGCCCCATGCCAATGCACACCACGGACAACGACGGTGAAGGACGTCGAAAGCTGTACATTATACATGCCAGTATGAAACAATTTGATAGTATGATATAGCTGTGAAACAAGTTACAAGGAATGAAAAGAGACCGTTGAATAGAATATGTACTAAAACTATAAGCGCTGTGACCTGGCAAGGCATTACCAAATTCTGCTTCCGTCTTAGCGGGTCACCCAAACTCACCAGTCATTGTTGCGCTGGCCACCGCTTTCTCTCTTCCCACTAACACCATCACTCCCAATGTTCTCCCAGCCGTCTTCCTCGTCGGCTTCATCCTCTTCTTCTTCTATTCAAAAGATGAAGAAACGGTCAGTTAACTTGTCAGCCTCATGCTCCCCAATTTCTCACCCTTCGTCATCCTATCTCTCCAGTAGATGGACGCGAGAGCAACTGCTGAAGAGTCTTGAGGTCATTCACTTTCTTTATTCATCCTTTTATTCAATCTCATTAAATGTCCCATTCTAGATCTTGGGTCCTCTCGCAGCCCCGCTGCCACCAGACCTCCCACCATCACCTCCTGCATCCCGGTCAAACTCCCCTACCCCACCTGCTGTCAAGAGAAAGCCTGACTCCACTCAGGAATCTGACGTGGTAAAGCGTCCCCGCGTCAGTGGCCTACCAGAGAAGCCCTTGTCACATCACCATCACCACTACCACCCACCGCAACCACCGCAACCACCACCACCACCACCTTCGCAACCGCTCAGGTCCTCAAATGCAGTTCCTTCATTTAACTTGCGTTCTGAGCCATCAGAGGATGGTGAAGTACGAGAAGATACCACTGCCTTGACTCCCCGGGGTCCGGCGCCTGCAGTCCTGTCAACCACTGTGCCTGTGCGGCGCCCACGGCGCGGACGTCCAGCACCCGCCTCATTCGATGAAATGCATGATATATATCACAAGTACGGTAGAATGCTCAAGTATTCAGGCGATGCTCGCTTCTGGTCGACATATCCTGCCACACACAAGGAATACCGTCCTCTAGCTAGCCCCCCGCCTCCGAACTCTCCATATCATAAGCATGGAGGGCTCATAGCGCGGCTAGAGCTGGTAGATGCACTCGTGTGCTTCACCTACTCACTGTGGAGCAAGGATTTCAGCAGGAAATCGTGCTTCCGTGAGACTTGGGCTACCATCGAGGCATTCCTTGGGTGGTGTAAAAATAAATGGATCGCTGAACTTGATACCATTGGCGATCGTGAAAAAGCCCTCTTGGGCTTGATGTAAGCACACCCTTGCTGTGGTTTCCAGTTCTGCTCACCCATCTAACGCACACAGTTGGATGATTGAAGGATTCATCCACGGGCGAAAGTTCTTCTTTTCAGCAAAGATGGTCATAGAACCTGAAATGGAACGCACATGGGCGAAAATGAAGGTTGAGATGTCAGCTCTCTGCAAGGAGGCGGAGAAAGCGGAGATGAACGGCATGGTGGGGAGTGCTGGTCAGCTATCCCTCGGCTCGCAGCCGACACCACCAATGCTTCCTTCTCCCGCAAGCATAGCTCCTGCCAATAGCGCAAACTCCACGCCCATAAACAGCAGTGCGAGCGGCACTCCGAACCCGAGCACCTCCAGCAATATCAATCTGGCTAACTCGACCGTTCCATCGCGCCCAGCGCCTCCAATATCTACCGCACTCCCGCAGCATATGCACGGTCTTCTGCCTCAGACAGTCAAGGGACAAACAGCGAGCTACAACATGGTCGAGGCAGCCGCTAAGGCAACAGCAACCATTGGTCCCGCGCTCACGTATTCCGTCAAAGAGTTGTCAGGTGGTGTCATGGCCGCGGGATACTGTATGGAGCATGCACAACGCACTCTGACCCTGCCCATACTGGCACGGCATTATCCCACGACATTCGCCCGGATGATGAGCTCAAGTCTAACTTCGCACGAAGAGCATGAGCCTGACATCGAAGATGAAGAAGGGGAACTGTTCTGGCCTGGCCAGTGTGTAACTGGAGAGGGTCTCGGTTGGGTTTGCCTCATGGGTAAAGCCATGATCAAGGAATTCGGTCGTGACATTGGCTATCTCGGACTCGCCGGCGTCGTCCCTAAGCCCGCTCCTGGACCGATTTCGGGCGACTCATCCCGACACGCGTCCGTGCTCCGGTAGCTGGCCATACCATTCCACACGCGTGGTTATCATTTCTTGTCGGCATCATCAACTGGAGTCACGATTTTACTCACTATCCATGGAAGATCTTGGATGGATTTTCTCAGATTTTCTTGGACAAGGTTTTCAAGCCTTTCCGATCACTCGCCCTATCGCGCCAGCCATCCTCGATGGACGTTGCCTACGCTCTAGCGAACACGTCCAACCCTTCGTAGCACCAAACCTGCTGCACGCCCAGTGCATTTAGCGCTCCCAACATTAGATCGAACTTGTATTATTACTCATATCCACTTGTCATCGATATTACCTCTGCCTGCCCTGGCCTGACGAGACCGTCCCTTTCCCTACCGTCACTACCCTGCTGGTCTGCCGACTCTTGTTCCTTGGATCGAGAGGATGTGCTAATTGCATCGTCACCGCCACCTGCATTCTCACCCCACCGCATTTTAGCACCGGCCTCTCATCCCTTGTATTTATCTCCATCTATACAAGTCTGTCGTCCTCTCTTTCTCTGCTGCTGTTTGTCAAGGAAACAAAACGTACATATGTACTTCTACTATTTTATCGAGTACCGTCGAAGACAGGACGCTCGGGGCTCAGACGGCTTGGATACCTGCGCCCCATCAGATCTTTTGGGGTGTATACCTCATTTCCTATCCTTGGGGTTGAGAATTACTCTGCTTGTTTGTACACCTAATTCGATTTCCTTGGAGCCCGCGCAGATTTCTTCCGTGATCAGGTCCGATCCATGTGGGTTACCTCCACAAACGGTGATGGTTTCAAATGCAAGGTACAGAGTTCAAACGTTAACTCTCAGGAGCATTCCCGGTTGTTGTGGGAAAGTTGGGAACATAGCCACCATTCCATACGTATATGGTTGATGCGGGATCATGCGCGTGCATAATGTCATCGAGGTTAACATACACATAGAGAAGCATGAGTGCAGCATGAGCGCAGCGTTGATAGTGAGGCAGAAAAAAGGAATATCCAGAAGCCCATAGCAGTCACACCCGGACCGCGCAGGTCCCCCCAAGTATGCGAGTAGCGGTTTTCACCGGTTGGACTTGGCAACACGCTCCAGCTCGTCCTTTTTCTGTTAAATGAAATGGTGGAAATGAGATCACGATTGTTGACAGAAGACATGACTTACCTTAATGGCGTATGAGTTCGAGGAACCCTTAGCGGCGTTGATGAGTTCATCGGCAAGGCACTCGGCGATGGATTTTACGTTGCGGAAGGCAGACTCCCGCGTCTGATGTCAAATAAAGTTGAATAAGAATAGTCATAAAGGTCGGGACAGGCTTACGCCGATAGTTAGGAGGGCGATGGCCTGGTTGACTCTCCGCAGGGGTGAGACATCGACGGCCTGACGGCGAACAGTACCCTGAGAGCCGATACGGGTGGAGTCTTCCCGAGGGCCGGTGTTGACAATGGCATCAACGAGAACCTATGTATTGATCAGCATCTTGGGTTGTGTGGCTACTTTCGCCCGACAGACCTGGATGGGGTTCTGGTCGGTGAGGAGGTGGATGATCTCGAATGCATGTGCAACAATGCGGACAGCCATAAGCTTCTTGCCGTTGTTGCGGCCCTTCATCATCAAACTATAGTTGAACGCTCAGTGACTTCACGTTTGTGGAAGGATCTTTGGCGTACCTGTCAACCAATCGCTCGACGATGGGCATTTGTGCCTTCTTGAACTGCTTTTTGGCATAACGGCCAGCAGTGTGGGGCAAGTAAACAGCGTGGCGGACTTGGATGTAGTCCGTGAGGGAAATGTCCTTCACTTCGACACTGGACCGAAATCACATCAATATAAGGATGGTGCCCAGACAAGTCCAAACGTACTCCTGGGTGTCCCACTTTCCAAACAATTTAATTTCCTGACCGAGCTTGGAGACGTCCTTGGGAAGGGTGGTGGCCATTTTGAGGTGCTTGAGGGATCTTGATGCAGGGTGACCTTAGGCCTTTTGCGCGACGATGAGCGGCTGTTTGCTCCTGTTGTGCCACCACATGAGAATAAGGTTTACCAGCCTTCCGGCAAAGGCCGAGAACTGTACAGTTCCAACATATACGTAACTCGACCTCGAGGCTCGTGATGGCGATCATGTCCAAATTCCATGGTCACTGGTGTTTTGCCGATGACCTCATCTCCGAGTAATTCGTGATATGATATCTGATCGATGGTTTCCTTGCGGTCCGCGTTGGGTCCGCGAAACTCACTTTGAAGTTTGGACCGTTTGCCTTGTACTGAAGTTCTGACAGCGCCGCGCCGACATGTGATTAAAATCAGATGCATCGTAGCGTTGCTAGATTCGGGGCGTTGATGATCTGCTAAACGTCACCTGCTCCCTGACTTCTGGTGCGTACTAAGTACAACATCATGTTTGCTTCGATGGCGCATCGGTGTGGTGATTGCCTTTAAATCTGATCTTGCACAGTGGGCACCTGCTGAAATAGCATACCAGTGATCTGGAGTTCGTTCTTTTTTGGCCGGCTTCATGTGTCGTTGCATCTGATCATCGCCGGCACACCCTTGTAATGACGTTTTCGCTTTTACTTCTGAACTATGCAAGAGAGCACCCAACCTTTCGTAATATCTCCCATGGCTGCCTGGTGTGTTCACTTCATTAAAAATCCAAGATGATCTCAATGGATGAAGAGCACGTCGAAGTATTTCATGGACAGAAAGGTGATGAATGCCTATGGCGCAGTCGGCCGTAAACACGGCTTACCCTTTCCTTTGAATGAAAGGAGTGTGCTGGAGTACGTCCTACTCGCAGCGAAAATGGTTCGAAACCTGATTGAAACGAACGAACAAACGTTAAAGTGAAACAAACGCTATTGTCACATTTCGGCGAAACATGGACACAACAAACAAAGCTTCTGCCAGTGGACGTTGCAGATACCTTCTATTAATTGTTGACTTTCCCCACAAACACCAACGTCCCTCACCCCTTGGTCCTCGTGAAATTACGATCTCTTCAACAGACTTTGGCTTCGGTGAGACACGTCCTTCCCCCTTTCAGACGTTCTATACGCAGTATAGATCATGTCCGACCCATATGACAAGCAACATTTTGCACGCGTCGCTTATCATATGTGGGTCAATCGTATTTGCCAGCGTAAGTGTTAGACATGCTTCGGTCGATATTTCAACTTACCTTTTGATATAGTGTGTCCTTGTATCATTTTCGCTTATGATTACTGTGGGTCTCGATTTTCGTATCAAGAGCAGTCCGCGCTGACACTTGTCGTCAGTGCTCACGCTCGATCGAGAGGTGCCGTGATAATCATCATCGTGTGGTTCAACTCTCTCATTTCTACATCATGTAGGTTGAGTTCATATGGGTCAGTCTTTGTCAAGCATATGCAGGATCTGGCTTGCTAAAGGCTGGTGTTATAGAAACGGCCTATGAGCTTGCCCAACATACTATATATCATTGTAAGGCTGCTTCCATGCTTGTAGAATGCGTTTGAACGACAGTCAGGTGAGATATGGTGGCGGTGCACTTATAATGTGAGTTCTTACTTGTTCAAAATGAAGAATAAAGTCGCTGACTTCCTTCCTAGTCTCACTACCGGAAGTAGTTGCAATTTACCTTAGGTTCGAATCATCGCTGACTGACCTTCTGCTCACCAGCATTTATGAGCGAAAACACTTCTCGGAAGGTACGTTTCTCATCACTTACATCCGCCCCACACCTGGAAACTGAACCCTTCCAGTTGTAAGTTGTATATTACGGGCTTCGTCATTGCATCAGCCATTCACTCCTACCTTAACACAAAAACAATACCATTAGCTGTGAGCAGGAATTTCTAGTGATGACATCAAGTCTGATAGGGATCTCCAGGTGCATACTTCCTACCATTTCAAGGGTGGGCCAGCTTTTGCATCCTTTGGGCAGTTCAGCGTAAGATATATTTTTGCTAGCAGACAAGAGCACTCACATTTGCACAGTCATACTGCAGCTCCGAGTGTACGCTCTATACCGTCGATCTCAAAAAATCCTAATTGCAATAACGATCGGTTTTATGGCGGAGGTAGTACTCATGTCCATATTGTTGGCCATAGGCACGGCGGGGGCTACCAGCGAGTATTCACATCTGCAATCAATCGCTCTGAAACTGACATTGCTTCTTAGATACAAATGAGCCACTCCCAGGCATCAGAATCTGTGCAGTCGTGCATGTACCGCCTACGGTTGCGTACGTATGGCTGCCCGATATTATTTTCGCAGCATTTCTGTTCCTGCTTGCAGCCAGGGTTGGTCTCAAGCGCGGGAGATTCGACTTCAACATCTTCCGCATGGAGAGAAAAGACCTTATTGACGCTCTTGTGTACGGTAACGTCCATTACTTTTTCTGGTGAGTAGGGTCTATTATATCCATAATAATGTATTGTTATGATCGCATCTGATAGCATATTCGTTGCCAACGCTGTGAACGCGGGAATCTGGATAGCCTTAGGGGTACGTCTAAATTCCAAAGTTGTGCTCATTTAACTAATTACTCCAACAGTTTAGCTGGTATGAAGTTCCAGAGGGGTTCGCGGCTGTCGCTGAAGTCATCCTTGGATGTCGGATGGTGCTGGACCTTAAATCAGCAGCTTCTGATTCTGAAGGCTTGCATGTGTTGGACTCACTTCCCACTCAGAGAGTTTATTGATGCTAGAGGGGGTTCGTCAACATCTTACTACGCGGCCAGCAGCACCTGTGATCTCGACGCTTCGCAAGGTCAACGCCGGCTCGTCCAAGAAATTGAGGCGGTGTCTCTAACTAGTTCTGTGGAAACCTCTCGCGTTCTCTCCGAGGGAGAAAACAAGACATGTATCTGATGTAACGGTCTGCTTCCTACTCGGTCGACTAGATTTTTTTTTTCCTCTTCTTTTGGATCAGTGTTTATTGTCCGTTGGAGCGATGCCCTATGTTAGACAAAACCTACTGCGATATACTATATGATGCTATATAGTATCGTCGTCTCTGTTTTACAATATGCGATCATTGGTCCGGTCGACTATATATGCACGACTTTGATAGAAATGTATTAATCCCCACGATATACTACATTTATTCTTGGGTCTTTTTGCAGTACGAGCATCAAGATCCTAGCTACACAGGCGTCCAAAGTGATCGCTTGCTAATTGAGGGGACAACCGCGAGGGACGTGAAATGCACGACAAACCAGTGCCTCTCACCAGTGTCGATCACGAGGAGGGAGTAGGGAATCACTGGTCACACCTGACACTTCTAGCACATTCTATACTAGGAACGACTGTCTTCCTTCTATTTGGTTTGACTAGGGGAGACTAATTCTATACAGATCTATTGGCTCTCCTGTGCTCACCTCGAGCTTTTGATATTGAGAACGTTCTACAGCACTATTTTTTTTTTCAAATAAAGTTGTTATATCATTACAGCATAAATTCTCCGAAATCAAAGAAAAATTATTGATTCGAGCCCTACGTGCCATTGCCGGCTATAAAATGCGTCGAACTGATAGTACTGCTTCTACTCAGTAGGTATTTGTGGTAGTATTTCAAGGGGAGAACTATTGACATGTAGGTCATGAATTACTAGAATATAGCTCAAGTTTGACCAGGTTGCTGGTGAGTGCTAAACAATTTGATAATGTCTAGAACGTATTTAGAAGTCTACCATGTTGTCGAGAACCAGACACATACCTTGCAATCTAGCTTCCTTCTTTTGCCTTTGAGTCTCCACATGTTTGATTCCAGAAAACGCCTAAACGTGCAATCAGTGAAGCGTGTCCTAACCAGGAAGTGGACATTAACACTTGCCTGTTGAATTACAAGCTTCTTTCTCTCTTGTATCTCAAGGACCTAATGAAAATGGTCAGAGATAGAGCACCCAATTCCGCGAACGTACTTTGGACTCGACAGTGTTCTCCGCGATCAGCTGGTAAACGTGAACCGGTCGCTTTTGTCCGATGCTACTCCAAGTCAGTTCGGTCGGGGGGAGAAGACAGGTGCTGCGACTCACCGATTGCATCTGTCAATTGCCTGACTTTCAATACCCTCCTGTTACGTGCGTCAAGTCGTTTCTACGGAAGGACAAACTGAACGACTTGCCTGCCACCAGCTAAACCCGGTGGATAATGTCAGTTACCTGGAGTTAGCTATCATAGAGAAACGCACGGGTCCATCCTACGGTGCCAATTAAGTTTATAGTTGCAGCGATCAGAGCACAACACTCACAAGAAGACATTGTTGGCGACAGTGAGGTTCAGACCTAATGCCCCAGCTTTCAAGGAAATCAACATCACTCTGGGGATCCTACCCCTGACAGCGGAGCCATCAAATCTAGTTGCTGGGCTGTATCTTGCTTTCGCTTTACCTTTATTCTTGGGCTTCGACTTTCCCTTCCCTTCCCTGGCCCTGGTAGAGATATCCTCGTCGTCGTCGTCATCTACGATGAAGCTAGAATCATCGTCCTCAAGAAGGGCATCCTTTCCCACTAGGGTTGTTTGTGTCGACGTACGTCCCCTGCGTGGCGGAAGGGGGGTCTCGGCGTCAACCGCCAGATCGTTGTCAGCTTCAAGTGGAATAGAGAATTGCTCAAGGGCCTCTTGCCGTCGCCTTGCTGACAGCTGACCGTCGAACCGCACATACGGAATGCTACAACGCATTCAGCTTAGGAGGCGATTGTTAGTAAGGTCATACCCGTGCTCCTCGAAGGCCTCGGCGATCTGAATGCAGTGAGCGAGCATGGTTCCAACGCTTCGAGGCTTCAAACGCACCTTGTCCATGAATGAAGTAAATTGGGAAAAAACGACGCTCTTCTGGTCGCTAGGGATAAGTTGGAGGAGGTGGATCAACTGATCAATCTTTGCAGATGATCCGCTTCGGAGTGTGCTATCACGAGTTTCGTTCTCACCATAACGAATAGGCGCTTGGGTAAGTTCAGTGGGAGGTGGTGGTTCTATTAAATCACCCATTCCAAGGGCACGACGATCCTAGAGGTATGTCAGTAAACCGAGGATTGCCATAGATATGGTTTTACCATTGGGCATTTCGGGTCTCTGGCTATCACTTCAGAAATGCTTTGAAAATTAAGTCAGAATACTGCTGCTGTCAAGCACTATCACAAATCCTGACCATGCGAGACAGAAAGGGTGGGCACAAGCCGTGATCCTGGGATCATTTAAGACACTGAAGCAGATAGGACACTCTTCATTGTCTTCAATAGCTTGGGCGAGGAGACTCTGCAGATGGTGCCTCTGCTCTTGAGTAATCGGAAGAGCGACATGTGCAGATTCTTCTTTATCCTCTGCAGCGCGAAGTTGTTCCAGGTAGTTCGGAGGAAGAAGGCCTGGGTGTAGAGCTAATTGTCGTAGCCGTGTTAGCATACTAAGGACGTTCGTCGTGAACTATTAGGAGAACCCACGTCAACTTAGATGTCCTGTTGATCGGAAGATACGTACTGTAGCGGTCATCCCTCCTTGCTGGTTCATGAAATTCTCCACACGCTGCTGAGAGACTGATCCAATGGCGTCATAGAGAGCCTAGACGACATTCAATGTGTACGGCGTTACAACAGCGGAGAAAAGCTTACTCGTGCTTCATCTCCCAATGCAACCGGAATGACAGTCATGTCGACCTACGAAGAAATTTAGAACTGTTGTACGTTTTGGAGCAAAAGGCGGTCGTCACTACCGGAGGTAAAGGTACAAGTAAATTCCCTTCGCTGTCTTGCATCTACAAAATCCAGGTTCGATCAGAGCTGTCCATCTGCAATCTGCGGCACCTTACCTCCTTGGTGCGACGAATACAGACGTGGCTCATCAGGGCCTGCGACCGCAGTAATCAGTAGGATTCAACATGCTGATACGGAGACTACTCACTCGTAGCAGTTCCGCACCGGAGGGATCCCCATCTTTTAGAGGACGCAGGACCAGACGCTTGTAAAAGTCGTCGTCGTGAAGTGGACGGCAAATCTGAAGAAAGGTCAAGATAGACCCAAGATCCTGCAGGTGTGGTTTAGTCATTATTCTCTCCCTATGTTTGTCGGAAAACACACCCTTGGAGAATTGATCTGAAAATACGACATTGTAGATGAAGTATTTGTGTTCAAAATTTCGTGCACTTACGATGGGGGTGCCGGACAAAGCCCATCTGCGTTGGGCTGTGAGTTTGCAAACAGCTTTGGCCATCTTGGTTTTCGGATTACGAATTGTGTGTCCTTCGTCGAGAATGACTCGCTAATGAAAGATAGGTAAGCCACGGCTTGCGTTCATCCAATTCTTCACTTACCTTCCACTTCACGTCGAACAGCGCCCTCTCGACCTTCTTTTTCTTCTTAGATGGTCCATCACCAACCACAGATGCAGAAACGTCAGCTTCTCCGGCAACCGTCTGGTATGTTGTAATGACGACATCATACTGCGATAGTTGTTGAGGTGTCATGTCGCGAGTTGCGCCATAGTAGACACAACTCGACAGTGCACCCCTGACACAATGTTCTTCAATCTGTTTCTCCCAGTTAGACATGACCGAGAGTGGAACAACTGGTACCCTTAATCAGCAGAAAGACTCTCAAGGGAGAAAGCAAACGACGTCACCGATAAGCGTGCTCTTTGAATGATCCTTGGGAACGTCCTTCTTAGTTGCAAGAACGAGAGCCAGCATAGTAAGCGTTTTACCCTGCACGCAAGCTTAGCGTCGCCTCCAAATGTTTGGAAATACTTGACTGACCAGCCCCATGCTGTCTGCAAGGATGGCACCGCGGCCGAGTAGAGGAGGTGATGATATCTCTTGAGGAGTTTTCGTTGCAACTACCCACACTGATAAGCAGAGCACAGCAAATGATGTCACATACTCAACTATTGAAGTAATACGGCTGATATTCTTGAATAAATGACTGAAAGATTAGGAGAAGTAGCGGAAATAACTCACCTTAGAGACATCCTTTTTGTACTGCCAAAATTGAACTGGCTTGTCAGACTCCTTAGTCGGTAAAGACGGGTATTCACGATCGATGCACCACTGCAGCGCTTGGCTCTGCATGCGAGAATCAAGTAAATGAAACCTACATAAACAACATCACCCACCTGGTGCTTGAGTAAATCAACAACCAAGTCACCACTGGCGACGCCGGGGGGGTCGGGATGCATCGGAAGGTTGAGTATGTCATCGACAGAACATAACGCATCCAGGAGCGAGGCACGTCTTCCTTCATCATCTACTTTCTCCAGATTGCCCAGCATCAGTTTGAGCTCTGTCGCTTTTTGCAGAGCTTCTTGCTGCTTTCTAACTGCCTCTTGCTGCTTTCTAATAGCCTCTTGCTGGGCCTTGGATTGGGTCGATGTGGCTCCGCGCCTTTGGCTTGACAACGGCTGAGATGCGTAGGATGAGCTTGCTACTGCAGCTGCATATGAAGTAGAGGGTATTTGTCCAGTCACGCCGCCCGTTCCACGAGGTGCAAACCCGCGCTGATGAGGAGTAGCCCAAATTAGCTGGGGCTCTAGCTGGTCTCTCTTGTCAGACGGTCCATAAATCTTCAGCGTCCTGTGAGTAGTGAGCACCCTTCCGGTATATTGAATGTAGTAGATTCTTACATCGAGAGTGAGTAGCTAAATCCAGACACTGGGCATTTGATCGTTTCAGGGAATCTTCGCTGAATTGTACATACAAGACTTACAGTTTCCTGCGTGCATTATACCTTCGATGGTAATTACACCGCGGTCTAACAAAGGAGCTAGCTTCGCGGCCGCCTGCTTCGGTATATGCCCGACTTGAGTACCCCCAATGTTCTTGACCTGGATAGCATTCCTGGAGCGGCATTAGCTTTCAGCTCGATGTCAATACACAACTACAAATACCTATCATATTTGTTATGCGGCTCTCTAACTAGCCTGACTTCCTCCCCAGGGCCAACGAGGCCTTGGAATGTCACGTCAATGGATAGATATACGAGAAGATCTGCGAGAACACTCACCCTTGTAGTATTGCACACCGACAACACTAGAACTCATAGTGCAATACAGGACATCTATAGGGTCGGGTTTGATAATGGTGACTTCGTCATCCTCATCATCTTGTATCATAGGACGAATAGTGGTTCGTACAGCCGGCCTTACAGAGTTCAACTGAGAGGTTGTGTGCGCTGCCTGATCGAATGCAGCTTTGCGCTTTTTCTGATTCGAAGCAGGCGCCTGGGAGGTGGAAGGTATAACATGAGCCACATTAGGGGTAGCTGTCTTGGCAGTTAAAGGAACATCCGTCTGATCTACCCTTTGGTTCGCAATCGCTCGTCGAACCTTTGTTTGATCCATCGGACTGAGGAAGTTAATACACACTCAACGCCGTGGATGACCTCTTACCGAATGTTACCAAAGCCGATGATTGTACTTTGGTCCACTACTGCGAGACTTCTCAAGATATCCGGAGTAACACATCCCCTGTGAAATTTTGTAGTCAGCATAGCATTCCACAACACACCTGGGTAAATAGAAGCAACACTTACCAGTGGCGCCAGGCAACCGTTTCACCATATTCTCCTGGAACAAGTTGCCCATATCTCAAACTTCCGACCGGGATTGGGGAACCATTGCAAGGAGCAGGGCCCTTGCAGACTGACCGAGAGCTCCTACTATACTAAGCTCCTATTAGCCGCGTTGTCAGTACAAAAACAACGTAAACGCTCACATCAATAGAGTGCTTTGGCGGCGCCATTGCCAGTGACTACGTATATGCCTTCTGGAGTCGTCGTACTAGCTTCTAACTCTCGTCGTGGTTGCAGCAAGAAACGCGGTCTATTTGCACGGCTTTGGCGCCGACCCCGCGACGCGACGCGCCATGGATTACGTGATACGCGCCTCCTGCCTCCTACCACACCCGAGTACATATTAACGCAAATTCCAAGGAAATGGTTCAGTTTGATCCAAACGTGCGCATGGGAAGTCCAAGCAGTCTTCCATACGATCCAGATCAGGATGCCGCTGAAAAACGCGACATTCGGAAAAAATATCGTGCTCTTGAAAAGAGGACAGGAGGTCCGTCGCGGGCGCTACTCCGGATGCGCTAGAAGCTTATTGCCATGGTCTCTTTGCACCAGAACAACTTCGCCCGCAAGACATAAGGGCCGCTGAACTCGTTGAACAAGTCGAAGAAGCTGATGAACTATTTCAAAAAGGTGTGTCTTCTTTCAGTTTCCGTTATCATGTAATACAAGACACTCTCAGTAAAAAATCCAACTGAGGCTACCCTCGACTCCACTGTACTTCGGAATGTATCAAGTATCAGTGCGCAGAAGGCCCGTGCAATGAAGCTCGGCTCGGCTGCTTTCGACATTGATGACTTCGTCTCCAAGCTTGCTATATTCATGGGAGGTAGGCATGAGCTCACAGACGACACTTCGGAGTTAGATGACATTGGCGACTCTGTAATGGACTGGGAGAAAGTTGGTCGGAGGGCACTTGCAAAGAGCAGAAGGGTCCCAGTGATGGGATTCATGTTGGTTATTTCCCAAAAATTCAGACTTCACACTCAGCCCACTGCAGGCTTGGACCTCTTTCGGTAGAACAAAAGAAGCGCGCCACAGCCAAACGCGCGAAACTTCAGAAGAGCAACGAAGAAGAACGAAGACCTCAGGAGATCAAAGAAGAAGATATTCAGCGTTCAGAGAACGAAACCACGAAGAACGTGATCAAGGTAGGTTTAAAGGAGCCTTCTCGGTGCGTTGTGTAAAGTCTTCTCCTAGATCAAAGAAATCCTCGAAGAGTCTGGTTCTGTGAACCTCTTCCGCTTTGTAGTCAACCCCAACGACTTCGCACAATCAGTTGAAAACATATTTTACCTCTCGTTCCTCATTCGAGACGGGCTTTGTGCCCTTGAAATTGACGACCATGGAGAACCAATCATATGTGAGTGCTCCTTCGACTATACCGGCTGTAAACTCGACATTTGCAGTCTTGTGCGAAGCGCCTAGTGCACAAGACCGTGCGGACGGCGTAACCTGCCATCAAATAGTTATGGAGTTTGACATGGCTACATGGAAGGTAAAACATCTCCAGTTTTGTCGGTTCACACTCATTTTATCCGGCACACAGCGTGCCATAGAGGTTTTCGAGATCACCGAGTCGATGATACCTCAAAGACCAGCAGCTAAGACGAGACTGGGAGGGAAGTGGTACGGCTGAGAAGGTTCTGCTGAAGTAAATATCAGTACTGTAAAATTGTATTTGTGAGAAGTAGCTTGGGACTCAGTACCAGATATCATAAGATCGACTGCAATAAGTCACTGGGTACCACGTCATTGCCATCTGGGGACCTGAGTCGGGGTCGGGACCAAGACTAGACAGTACTGTCCTACATCATAGAGTCTCACTCTCAATGGACAAAAATTGGATACCAAAAAGTCACTGGGTATATTTGTCGTTGTGATAGTACATGCCGTCCCCGGCTGGCCATATAGATAACGAATCACACCTCAACTACATCCAGTGCCAAGGGGAGCATATCGGCTAGGCGAGGAACGAGGCTGAGCACCATTTTTATGTATCCGATGTCGATCAATCTGGGCTGCTGTATATTCTTTGAAAAAAGAAGAAACGACTATCTCCCTTCGAGGTCTGAGGGGAGACTAGTATATTCTGGTTGGGAGACTGACTTAGTGACTTTGATTAGGACACGTTTTTCGCAAGAAATAAGTCGGCGAGCTGGTAAGCGCTGGCTGACTTTTGAGTGGCGAATTGAGTTTAGAACTAGGCTGTTTCTAGTCTTGCAGCCACTGCATTCATCAAATTGTCTGGTTTCCCTAGAAACGAGAAGGACATGTGTGGCATATGCAGCATAAACCGAGGACACGAGGACACAAGAATCCCTGACGAGCAACCTACCTCAACCTACGTGCAGTCGTAAACTGCGTTACCTGTTGCATGTGCAACTTTGCTAAGTATGTACGTTCGCTGTCTTGCTGACTCTACTTATCGGATTACTGCGCGCTTGCCCCCCTGCTGCGGCAGGCAATGTTTCGTTCTCCGAGTCCGCTTTACGCGCGTCTTCATCCAGGAAGTATAAATACTGACTGTTGATCAGGCTGCAATACCTGTTTGCAACAACATTGTATCGCCTTTGATTCATGTCTACAGACGTCGGCTCTGATGAGCGATTTCTTCCTCTGCGCGATGGGCGTACCTTAGCGTACGAAGAAGCAGGAAACCTATCCAGCAAGACTGTCGTTCTCTACCTGCATGGTTTTTTCACTGTCGGGTATGCGTCAGAGACGTCTCCTGTGCTTCTGAGCAAGAATGTTCATTTCGTCACGCCCACCCTGCCTGGATGGGGCAACACATCACCTCCTCCCCCGTCGACATTATACCACGACTGCCTCACAAGCGACATGACCACGCTATTGTCCCACCTGTATCCCGATTCCAACGGCAGTGACATCAAACTGTACATCGCAGGGGGCTCGCTCGGCACGGTGTCTGCGCAGATGTTGTATGGGGCACCGTATGACAAATTTCCATTCGGCCGTTGCATATCAGGCATGCTGCTGTTAGGCGCGGTGTCACCGTTTCGCTACCACAAAGATTACGCCAAGTGCATGACGTGGCAGCACTATATTATACCCGGCCCCGTCTCGCGTTACATCCCATTCAACCTCCTCACTCATTTGATAAAGTTCGTGCTGGTGAGAAAACTGGCGACTATAGAAGGCGCAGAGGCGATGTTGCGGGCAACTGTTTTTGACAGGATGGATCAGGCGGAGCGGGAGGAGTTTGCGAGGTGGAGTGAGGAACGCGGGAGGGTACCAGAGGATACGGTGCGGACCATGGCAGAGAATGTCATCAAGAGTACCTCCAAATCTTGGGAGGGTTTTATGCTCACGCCATCTCTTTTGCACTCGGATTGGGGTTTTCGGCCTGATGCGTTAGACGAGGAGCATTCTCGTCCGCGCATCCTACTCACAGCGAGTAAGGACGATCACATGTCTCCGGTGGCCTATGCACACTATCTTGCTGCCAATTACAAGAATGCGCGGATCAAAGACGTAGATGGAGGGCATATGAGTAGTTCATACTACATGGACGAGGTATGGGCAGAATTTTTGGCTGACGAGCAATAGTCAATTGTACTACATGAGACGTCTCTGGTCAGTTAAGGCTATATTCAGGATCACGAGTCACCTGGCAGTCGCGCGGTACGGGCTTGAAGAAATATATGGCATCAGGGCTATTGACGCTCGCCTTTGGAACGATATCTATGGCATATGCAATTCCCGCACCCTAGTTATGATAAGTATGTTACTAATCCCTAATACGTGGTAGTATATACCAAATTAATCGGAGTCAGCCTGAGGGACTGGCGCACAGGCGCCGCCACAATATATTTGTCCATACAGCAGAATATCGTTGTGCTCCGTGGTCTACAAACTATAGTAAATCTGCCATAAGTGTAAACACCCTTCCCATTAATTGTGAATAAATCACACCCTGTACCATATAACAGAAATAATGAATGTATAAACGGATGTCCAAGTGTCTGATGAGGGATAACATATTCTAGCAACACGTACGAGGCTTGAAGGGGAATTTCTTTTTCCCAGCCGTATTGTAGATGCCATACCCAGGCTCCTGGTTGTCGCTGTAGATATGAGCGAACCAACCGATACCACCTTGAGGCCCCAGCTGTTTGAGATCTTCGCAATGGCTATCGAGCATGGTGAAGTAACCCTGCGTCAGGTTCATCAGATTGACGAAACATCAAATCTCATGCTTCGACTGACCTTCTCGCTAGCCACAGAGGCCTGAGCAAGAGCGCTATTATTCTGAACGCTAGGTGAAGTAACGGAGGGCCAGCCATTCTGTGAAGGAGGGAGCCTTAGCGCACAAAAAAACGCATCCGACTATGACAAACACACCTCGTCAAAGTATATTTTCTTGCCATTTCCATGCTGCATAAACCAGTCCATGTCAGTCTCAACGAGCGGCCATGCAGCAGAACCAGTAGTTGCAAGTGTCGAGAAAAAAGGAAGCATGTGGGCATTGATAAAGTCGATAGCATCGAGGACATCTTGAGCCCCGCCACGCTCCTGATATCCATATGCGAGTTCGCTGACAGTAACAGGGATACCGACGCCACGGAGCTTTGATTTTAAGGACAAGACCTGGGATGCGAGCTCCGAATGCGGCAGGACGTTATCGAACAGAGGCTCGGAACCAAATTGGACACCCCGAGTGATAAACTTGGCCTTGGGGTTGGTAGTAAGCGAGGAAACCAGCGAGTCACGGCGAGCCTCCCACTGATCGCCTCCATCGAATCCGAACTATGTGCCACCACAAAAGTTGTTACAATCACGAGCGCCAGTTCAATTTGAAAAGTCTTACCCAGATCAGAGCGTGAACCCCTAGACCTGCCTCCCATGCAGCGTCAACGATATCATCACTAAAAAAACAATCAACTCAAGAACAATCAGAACAGAGAATGCAGTACTAGAAACCGTCTCTATCGCAAGCGCCGTAGAGGCGGACGTATCTCGATCCAAAGGTGTTCTTGATGTCAGCAAATTCACTGTTGAGCTGGCTTATAGACTGGCCTGAAGTTACATCAGCTATTGGATTTCAGGAGGAACGATGCTCGCACAAGCAGTGACTTCATAACTGAATCCAAGGAAAGCATATTCAGTATCTGCAGAACACCACCAACTATCGGTCGAGCTCGGAATACTAGACGGCATCTTGAAACCTGCAGATGGGAAACACGACGAGGAGCTGCTGTCGGTGCTGAAGTTGGCGGGAGGTGCTACAGTACTGATGCGGGACAATGGTTGACCACTGGAGCTACTACCAGACCGACTGCTGTGAGGATGGCAGCCTCGAGGAACGTGGTGTGCACTGGAAACTAGGTCCAGCCTAGACAAAAGGAGTAGAAACCCCAGTGCACTCAGTAGTAGAGTGTGTGTCATATTGTAAAGAGTGCGTTGTTAGAAGATGGGTATGGTTGAACGTTCAACGTTGGGTATACAGTACCGCTGGAAGAGCAAGTCGATCAACCCACTGCTCATTATGCTCGCCTGAGCTGTACTTATAGGCACAAAAGAGATTAAGCCAAACGAAGCTTACCACAGTCCACAACCTTGGGGTCCACAAAAGTGAATGGTTCTTCTTTGTTCTCGGTCTAAGCTCGCTCCATAAGATGATCGGATATTCAAGATATTCAAATATTGCTGTTCTATACTTAGTACATTTGTAGGCTGATTATTATCTCCAAGACGTAATATTCTGACGTTACTGATTTATCGAGTACTGGTACTGAGGCATACTAGGGCATACTATGAATTCAATCCATTCGGTGACCGGTGAAATTTGAAATTCGATCGTGACGCGCTCGATTTGCCTTCCACTGGCCAGCTGGCAGTCTAATTTAGTAACGTGAGCGCCGATCAACGCGTCGATCAACGTGGCACCGCGTGACGTCGGGAATTGTCTTGATGGTGTTGATGGTATGATGGCTCGAGGATGAGATCACTTGATTCCGATGCAACCCCACAACGATCTCATGCAATTGCGAACATGGTCCGGCATACTCTGTCAATCTCATTGTACATACTGCAAGTAAATCATACAAAGGGAAAGTGATCGCGGCGAGAATCTTTAAAGGCACCAATTGATTGCAACGAGCAAAACATATAGTACAGTACAGTACAGTACAGTGTAGGTCGTTCAGATCGTCCATGACCCGTCAGAAAGACTGTCACTTCGCATATCAAGACAATGCCACATGAGATGCGTCAAGACCCAAAGGAAGCATAGTATCATCCCGCAACGCTGATTTTTCCCAAGATGAAGTGCTTAGCTGTTTCACATAGGCAGTTGGTAAGTAACGTCAAAGAAGCACCAGTCAATCATAGAAGGACACCAACATGCTTGATCGCCTCAGTGGTTGAAAGAATATTCATGTGATCAGGGACGAAGCCCCCATTCTAGTGCAAATAATCAGCGCAGGCCGAACGCTCAATGGATAAGACAGTACCACTTCGGATTCGTCAAGATCGCGGAAGGCATGCCGCATGTCCAAAGGAAGCTGTGTGGGTATCACAAGTACATGGACGGTCGGAGAAAAAGGTTTAGAGATTGCCACTCTCTTTGCCATGGCCTAATATAGATAATCATGTGGCAGATCGATCCATGAAAGTAATATGCTTACCATACCGGTTTGAATTGCTAGAGAGATATCAGAACGTTTGGAACGTGCATGCGTTCCAACCAGGACGAAGAATTCCAAAGAGCAGTCGATAATGTACACTGACTGCTGAATCATAGTCTCTGCCGGCGACAATGCGACAGCACGAATCTATATTCATGTCAAGTGTAAGCCAACCGGATGTCACAGAACAGCATACCGGGTCGTCTTCAACCGTGGCATCCACGATCCAGCATCGAGGGTCACTGGGAGCAGAGGTGTTTCTGAATCTCCAATAGTCCGCCTTTGCGTAATCCCCTGAGTCACCGAGAACCATCCAGAACATCTCATCGTCTGTATCATTGTCACCTTCTCGAAGTTCCGTAACAGAAGTCCCTTTTGCAGCAGTGGCCTGTGCGTAATCTCGGGCAGCGTTACGTTCCCTCGGAGTTGACCCGCAACCATGCCAAACATAGATCTGGTCAAGAATAGAAATGCAATAGCTATAACCCGAGCACAGGTTTCGGATGTTCTGTAATCAGGAGTTAGGTTGATCTAGGACTGTCCACGCGAGCATCATACCAGATCCACTTCGTCGATAAAGATGTGTTCCCCACTCAAGCGTACCACATGCATTGCTGTATTTTCAGAGGACCAATGCGCGCGAGTGCCCTAGAAATAGATGCTAACATGAAAGCAATAGAATAAAAGTGTTGGATATGCACCTGACCTGCCGGATCGCAAGCTTTCCTCCCAGAACATGAACAAGTTCTGGAGGCTCTCGCCGTTGGAACACCGTTTCCTGAAAATCATTCCTGTGTTCCATATATAATCCCTCTCTTAAAAGCAGATACTCACCAGAGCTGATCCATACCGTCTCGCAAGCTCGTCTGCCTTCTTCTCCTCTCTTTCACCAAATTGGCATTGTTTCCCATGCCAGCACCAAACCTTGGTGGAAACAAGCCCATTGTCCCGGGACTTGGCACGGTGCACAATCGCTAAGGCCTCGCTCTCATAGAAAATATGGGTATCGCGAAGGATGGAATAGCAGAACCATTATTGATGGATAAAACTTCAACAGAGATGGTGTGGATTTTTGGGTCGGCGCTAAACGCTGGAGGAACGAATTTCAATAGAGCGTCCACGTCGATCTTTGGCAGAGGCTCGTTCGCGTGTTCTGTCGGAAGACTCGGATCAGTAATAGTTTGACGGCGAACAACGTGGCTAAGCTCACCGACGTGCACAATATCAAATGCCAGAGATGAATTTGATGCGGCACGGCGGACAGTCGGCTTTACTCCCAAACTGCTTTGGGGGCTTTCGCTGACAAGTTTGGAATCCAGCAACACCTCTCCAGATGATTTTGCCAATGTTACTGCCGGAGACGACACAGGAGTCCGCTCCTCCTTCAGCGACGGCATCATAAAAGAGGAGTATTTCTCCACACTTGATTTCCTCTTCTCCGCCTGAGGACTTAGGGGTGGAATGCTGGGAGAAGGTGGGCTCGGCGGCGTGCAATCGTTTACCTGCTGCGCCTCGCTCAGGGCTTGCGCAACGTCCATGACGGTGGCACGATTTCCTGTGCTAGGAATGCGACCATGTTTCGCTGGTGACGGCGAGACAGTGCGTTCCTCTCGGGGAGGAGTTTTCTCCTTCACCATCTTAGCAATTTCTGGTGCAGCCGTTAGACCTGGCAGTGCCCGCTTGCCCACAATGCCCTGCGGTTTCTGACTCGGAGGAGGGTTATTTGCAGTAGAACTTGGAGGTGGAATAGCCTTTACACCAATTAATGTTGGTTCTGTCCAGCGGTCTGTGACGTGACCTGTGGTGTTGGATAGTGTGATCGGCAGTGGAAGCCGTGGCTGAGATTCCGACTGGGATCGGCTCATTACCTCGGGAGGGGGAATGGCAATCGATTCTGGCGTAATAGTCGATTGTGGCGAGGTGCCCTTCACATCAGAAGCCTGTCCTTCAGGAGAGGCAACATGTGCAGAAGCACCGGTTTTGCGAGGTTTCTTCGCTCTATCCTTGGTTGGCTGGTAATTCAAAAATTGGGAAAGAATAATAAACAAATCACAGCAAAAAGAGTGCGCATTGTTCCAATTAAAAGGCATCACATACACCATTAAACGAGAGTCCAAGATATCAAGAAGTGTGGAAAAAATCAAAAAGAAATTCCATCAACCATTGATCCGCTCAGCATTACCGGAAAGCACGCACATGACTCAATGGCTTGTTAGGAGACGAAGGTACACGTGTCCTCGCCTCACTCCCATCCGCTTTCATCCCGAGCTCATCAACATTGCGAACGACTGGATCATCACCAGTCTTGGTTGGCTTAATGTATGAAAGCATTGTGGTGGAGGACCCCAAGTTACCGCCCGCGCCCTCAGGAAGAGCATTGATCTTCCCGGATGGCGTTTTCGGTATATTGGGAAGGGAAACAACACTCTTCAAAGAGAATCCCGTGTCGTGCGTTTTCACTTCTGCTGGTTGCCTGGCGTCTATCGTCCTTCCGCGGTTTGTCAGGGATGGTGACTGTGGCGGTGGTGATGGCGTTCCACCGTTGTTCATTGCAGGTTGCCAACGGTCTAGGACACTTGCTCTTCTGGCACTCTTATCTCGCGTTTCACTGGCGGCCTGAACTGGGGATCCAAATGTGCTCTTCGCGGATCCTGCCTCTGCTTCGAGGCGCCCACTAGCTTGAACAACACTCTGCACGAAGCCGCGACCCTGCAGCCGACTAATGCTTGGTGTTGGATCTTTAGAAGATCCAGTGCCAGGTGGACGTAGAAAGGCAGGGGAGACCCCACGCTGTGGCTGTGGAGAGTATGTCTGACGTGCAGGGGACTTCGGTACCGAAGACGGGATAGGAGAAGGCTGTTGTTTGGGCGTCCAGGAGGACTGGGAGGAGTTGGAACGTGTGTAAATTGGGCTCTGGGTGCGGGTAGAATTTGCAACCGGTGTTTTTGCACGATTGGGCTCAGGATTGGGGGTCTTTGTCCGAGCGTGTTCAAGATTGGGTGTCTTGGAGTAAAAAGATTCTGTCACCGTCTGAGCACGGCCAGTTTCAAGATTCGGAGTCTTCGCACGAGCTTCGGCAACAGGTGTCTTGGGACGCGTTTCCGCAGTGGTAGGGGTTTTTGGCCGAGATTCAACGAGAGGACTAGTTGGAACCACAGCAACTCTGGGGCCATAATTCTGAGGCAAAGTGCAGGAAGGCGAGTGTGGCGTATCTACTTTCAGCTCTCGTGAAGCGTTGCCCGCGGGAGTGCTCATCCTGCGCTCCCGGTTGCCTAGCCCAGCAAGTCCTGGGCTCAGAGACTGTGGCTGACTTTGTGTCTGGCTTTCAAGTTTCTCTACATATCGACGGGCGACCGAGGAAGTACTAATGGTACGGGAATCTCACGGGATCTGGTGTGATAGTGAGAGCTGCACGAGTGGGTGTGCTGGCTGAAGGTAGGGATGTGTCGGCTGCAGGAGGGTATGTACCTCCTTTGACCATCCCCGGCATAGCAATTCCATTTCTTCCAAATATTGGATGCACAGGACCGTGATCCTTGCGCCCATCATGTATAAGAGTGGCATCTTGTTGTGGCTCATGACGCTTCAATCGAGGGCCAGTAGCGGTCGATCCACCCATAAATGCTGCCAATGACATGGGAACTCTCGGAGGCGCGGAATTGGATGATATTGCTGGTTTGTGTGAAGGTATAGTTCGAGGCGGCTTCTGCGCGACAGGCACAGTGGCGTTGCCCGTAGACGGATCATTTGGCAGTTTGGGACTGGACGATGCCTCCTGTAACTTGCCTACGCAATCATCGACAAGTTAGAGAATATGGAAGTGTCCACGCCAAGAGATACCGACCCAAATCAATGCCATGCATGCCGATGCCAAAATCACCACTCATGCCTGATGTACTCCGTCTCATCCTCGCAAGTCGTGCACGCACAATCTCTTCCTCAAGGCGGCGCTGCTCTACCTCATCGTCCGCATCGACCTGGCGTTGCATCGCCTTTATCTTGCTAGTCCACTCTGCGAGGCCGTTGTCAGTTGTATTGGAGGTGGAATAGACAGGTGCAGGTGGAAGGTCAAAGCGCGGCGAGCGAGGCGTACTCGCCTGCGTCGTAGACATTGACTCTGACTGTGAGAGAAAATAGCCGTTGGCTCACTGAGCACCTTGGGATCGCAGCGTACAGTGGGAACTGGCAACTCCCCAAACCCTTTCAGTCCAGTTACAAGTGTGGACGCTGACGTAACTCATTCGTTCATCTGCTGCCAATCAATTTCATTTCTTCGTTTCTCCTACTGCAATTACGAGAGATCGGTGCATTGATGGTGTACTCTACGAGTACAAAAAGTCCATATAATAAAGTCTGTAATCGCGGATTGGCAGGTAATCCACCAAGTCACTCAAAAGTCCAAAGACCGCTCCATTACGAAACGATTATCCATATGCTTAAGCCAGGATTGCAAAGGCAGCCGAAACGGCGGCAACAACGGCGGCACCCATGTTGAGACTACCAACAGAGAGCGCAATAACACCACCGCTGGTGGTCGTTGATGAAGAGTTGCTTGCTGACTCCTGAATACCAGAAGGCATCTGACCATCTGCCAAAGGATGTGAGCGCGTTGACGAAATAAAATGGCGCATAAATTACCTGTGTAGTTAGCACCACACTCAGATGAAAGCGCGCTTTGAGAAGTGCTGGCAATTGAAGGGAGGTCCTGACTAAGGACGGTATAGGCCGCCTTGGTGCAATTAATGCAGATGGCACTCGAGGGAATTCCGGTGCTCTGGCCAGATATCATTTTCGTGGCAAGTGCAACTATGTTACTGAGCGATAGGGTTGTCGTGGCAGATTGTATGTTCGTCAGCAGCTCAGGAACACAAAGAGTGCTCGTCGAAGTGCTACAAAATTAATCAGACGAGGGGGCAAGATAAATGATGATTGTTTGACTGACTCTTTCAAACACATAACCTGTCGAATGGTAGGGTACGCGGCCTCAATGGATGAGACCAGAGCAGTAGGATCGGTGGTGGTCAGTCCAAGACTCGAGAGTTCGGTAGAACACCCCGAAATGAGGTCTGTTACGACAGTTTGGAGCGTCGAGTTACTGCAGGCACTTTGAGAGCACATGCCAGAAAGCCAGGTGTTAACACCAGGAATAATCGAAGTTGAGCTCGAGTTCGTAATGGCGAGCGAAATAAGCCCTGATGGATTCAAACACGCAGCACTAGACGAGGCTGAAATGTTAAGTAGTGTACTCTGGCACTGCGAAGACAGTCTGAAAATACAATATATCAGCCCACAACCTTTCCCTTCCATAGGAGGTTTAACTTACGATTGAGCAACGGCGAAACCAGCGCCAGCTAGAAGAACAGCGAAGTTGAAGAACATCGTAAATTTAATGGTTTTCAAGGACTAAGTTAGCGGATGAAAGGAAGTTTTGGAAGAATATATTAGAGTGAGATTTTGAAAGGTGCGTGAGCCTGCTGCGCAGCTCATTGGCACCACACCTTTGTGCTTTATATTGTCCACAATGATGACCGGAATCGGTTGCGATTTCGGATGCAATAGATCCCTCGGCACTTAGTAGGGCGGCTCGCTGCGGCTCGGCACTTCTATCTTTGTCTTCTGCTTAGTACAACCGCGCTCGTTCGCAAGTACTTTAAGACTTCTTTTCCATTCGGCCTTGACAATGACCGCATTTTTGTCATGAGGACCGTATTCTTCTATATGGTCTGCCTAGGGAAGACTCTTTTGTCCTCGCAGTTACATTATATATAAATAGGCAAAACAATTGCAGGACGCTCACAGCGGTGTTGTGTCAACCGCCACATCGGTTGGCATGACGGTCAGACTCACGCCCAGTGTCAGATTGCACTGCAGTCTGTAGCACCACAGGTTAGTACAGGCACCCCTAGGCATTCGTCTTAGCAAGCCTTAGCAGTGTTGACCATATCACGGTATGATAATTAATTTCAAAACCTTATATATAGTACAGCACCGGATGAGCAGAGTGCTCAGTCGGTGAGTGGGGTTCCTATACTTATACTCAGAGTCATATCTGATCAGCCCATTCACCTAGTACATTCCTTACACTTGGTCAATCCTGGATTAACTGTTGGATGTACGATCTTTTCTTCCGAGTCTTCGCCGGAACAATGAATTATGGCTGGTTTCCCGCTCCAACCTGGGAAAGAGGCCTTGACACTCCGAGCCTGAGGTATTGGCTGTTCTCGCCAAACCCAAAAAACTTTCTCATGCGTCGAAGAGCTTAAGGAATCACCTTTTCTCTAGAGGATGGCTAATGCACTGAAGCTATACTTTACTTCTCTTCCTCAAGCCTTCACGATTGGGAGGATCGAGAAAAGCTTCTTCAAATGTATTCGATGCGCGCGTCATTGTGGTATCGTATAAACCTCAATTGAAGTACATCTTCAAACGACTGAGGGCCGTTGAATTGCGGTCTCCTGCAATCGATTTTTCAGTTCAGCACCAGTGTGTGCCTTACGATAGGGACGTGTAACGCCACGGAATATCCCATAAGAGAAGATTGCGCCTTCTGTTCAAAAGCATCAGAACGCAACTGTGATTCCTTATCCTTTCACAATTCGTTTCTATCAGCCCATAAAGATCGTCCGAATCGCTCGTTTCCCTCATTCCCCTCTCTCCCTCCCTCTCACATTGTACTGAACTAGGATTTAGTTTTGTATCATATAATACTGCTAGTATCACGCCCTGCGTAAGTCACGCGTAGAACACCCTCATTTCATTTGTCCCGAGGTCGGTAAGGTCTGTGTATCTATCTAATCATCGCTGCGATAAATCTGATGTCCTTGACGCGTCGTAGGACCATTCGACGCGTCGATATCTCACTAGCGACAGAAACCGCGATGCCTAAAAATCGCGCAGCCAGTCCTACATCACCTTCACCGCTAGAGCGCTCATCGTCGCGATCCGCCACGGACCACCTTCCACCAAGGCCGTCCAGAAGCCTCATCAAAAAGCCGACATCGCGAGCGGAAGGGGGTGTGGTTTGTAAGAAGCGCAAGCGCTCCACTGAAGCTCGCGAACGCAAGACTTCCAATGACGGAGACAGGATGTGTCTTGCCCAGAGGCTGCGTCATGACGATGATTACGATGATGATGCCTTCACTAGTGACCGCCATGCGCGATCTGGCCTCTGGCGCGCGCCTTCCTATCGTAAGGAGCGTCACCGTAGTGGCTCCCCTGCACCCGACAACCGCAAGAACAGCAATGGGCCTCCACTCCATAATTCCAAGTCTTCTGATCGCCGCACTTCTGGCGATAAGGGTAAAGAAAAGACGTCTTCTTTACCCTCACTGAGCAACCGGGGTTCTGGATCCGCAAAAGCCATTCATGGCGCACAGCGCCCTGCATCGCAAGGCGTGCCATCTGCAGACTCCGTGGATAGATTTCTGGACAGCATCGACTTGAGCATTTCTACTTCATGCAATCCCGCGCTAACCAAGAGCAACGTTCCTGTGACACCAATCCAACAAGTCCTTCCCCCGACTCCTGTATCCATCGCGCCCGTTCCCCTGCCTTTGCCGAAATCTCCTGCAGTTGAGCTTCAACCAATTCCCTTCACTTTCGGACCGGAGCGCCTTAGTCTCTCGCACTGTGGGCACTCCTTGAATTATGACTTGAATTTACTTCCTGATGACCCAATTGGTCCTATCACGTTACTTGGAGCGACTCAGAGCGAACCCGGCGCATATCTCGTTGCCGCAGCACACTATAGGCGTACAGGTCGTTCTCGGGCAGCGTGCGAAGTGATCAAGGCCCTATTGGGCAAGCACGCCCCTGTTATCCATGGTGGCGACTTGGCTGGGGAAAACAAAGAAAATGGTAAATGCGTCGTCCTGAAAGTGTCACTAATTATGTCGGTAACTGATGGTTCTCGAAGGCCCCTTCCATCAGGCTTCCTCATCGCCAGCGAAATCTCCTGCCCCTTCTGTACTTACACCCATAGATGTCAACACCCCAGCTCACGAAGCTGCTGTCTTGCGACCTGCCTTCCTCCTTCTCGCAGCCTGCCAGCTGGACATAAGCCGTGATTGTTTATCTCCCAAAGAGAAGCTAGCACATGCCAACGCTGCTCAAGAACTTTTCCGCGCAGTATACGGAACGAAAAGCGACTTCCTTCCTTCGGAGTCCGGAAATACCAATACAGATACAAACGCCTTAGGATTAGCTTTTACAGATCGCGCCCGAATGCCTTCAACCGCCGGCAACAACATACCAACCTCTATGTCCAAGCAAACGTCAGGCATCCCCACCGCTCCTGCTTCCACTCGTATTCTAGCTCTGGAGGATGAACTCCGTGTCACGCGCACAGCCAAGTCCACACTGGAGGCCGACCTTGTCGCTGCGAAGAAGCGCCAGGAACGCACAGACCATTCTGTCAGAGAAGCTGAGACACGTTCTCGCGATGCGCTTCGATTACTTGAGACCGAGAGGGACGATTTCCGTGTCTTGAAGCGTCGACTCACGGAGACGGAGGAGAAGATATTGAATATGGAGCAGTCCGCTGCTGGTGCCGAGACACACGTGTGGATGAGGTTGCGGGACATGATTTACGATCAGTTTGGGGGCGCGAGAGGTTTTGATGCGTGAGCTAAGTGACATGCTTACGTTCGTCTTTTCATTTGCAGAACATTGTGGGGTTTTAGAATCAGGGCCAGTCATGTGGTTCGTCTCATCGCAAACCCATCACCACCAATCACCACTGTACACCATACCATTTCCTGCAGCATTCGAGATACCGTGTTTCACCATCCTTATCATCACAGTGTATGTCCCCGTACGAGACTTGTAATCATCCTCCATGTATAGAATTAGCAGTGCGACAGAACAGAAGAGAATAGACTAAAATAGCGTGATCCGAGGAAGCTGATTACTACTTTTATGCTCTTGCACCTTCCTTGACTCCCCACCCACCGTACCTAATGGTAAGTGGACAGCCTTGAAATTGCCACCAGATGTGATCCGTGCTTGCTTACTCCCACCAGCGGAAGTTTACAAGTCACTTGCGAAGGTCTTGCCCATGATCTACTATATAGATTTGCCAGGCTCAGCTTGGCCATTTGGCGGATGTTGAGTCCAGACGTCATCTCACGCGTAATACGATCCAGGCCAACGTACTGCTGCATACCAAAAGTCGCCAGCTTGTACACTTCTGCGTCATCACGGACGTCCGTCACAGAAGATTGTCCGAAATGGGCGAGGGCTTGCCCGGGTATCTAACAATATTTTGATCCCGCGGGTCGCGGGCGGGTGGTTGTGCCTCAGCCGATCAGCCGGCTGTGTTCTACCCGCCTTGCTCCATGATGCATCGGCTTCCATGGTCTCTTTGGATTCAGAAAAACGAAACTGACATGAAGCACTTACGCCTCGGCACTACTAGGAATCTAGGCGAGCATCGGGGGTTACGCAGTATATTCAAGTTGGAAGACCCTAGTAACTGCCACTGAACATGCAGACGTGGCAAACTAGACAGATCCGTGCCTGTCCGGGAGACGAGGTTACAGCTGTTGCGTTATATCGGTCTGCTATATCAAAATCCCCTACCCGTACAGTACGGACGACCAGACTAGTCTTCGTTTACATGTGTTCTGCTAGCAGGCACTGCCAAGTACTATGTAGTTGTTCAGCGGGGAAGTCCGGCCGGGAGCGCCTGGGAAAGAGAGGTATATTGCCGCAACATTCCCGCTGAATTATCATCGCCTCATTTCCTGCCCCAGTTAGTTCCTGTCCTTTGATTTTGCTACGTCCGCCTTTGAGTAAAGGTTTGTCGATCGGTTATCGGCGACGGTGTCAAGCTTTGTTTGCATCGTCGACGGCCTGCGTTTCAATTAATGCTAAGGAGCTTTGCTTCTTAATATTCCCTGGACTCTCACCGTCAATTTTCGGTCGAGTTATTTCAAGCGCTATGGCTGCGGTCTCGACCATTCAACCTTCACGACCTGACTGCAGCTCTGTTGTTCCGTCTACCCTCTCCCCAAATCTTCACGTCAATATCTTTCAACGTAGCCTCGCCATTTCTGATCTCGATTTCAAGGATAACCGATACCCTACTCTCACTCTGGACAAGAGCTTCCACAAAAGCAGTCCCATGATTATTGGGTCCGCAGATACACAGGCTTGGGGAGCAACTGAACGCCAACATCCTTCATCTCGCTCAGAAGTGATGACACAAGAGCCACAGGACAAGGCGCATCTCGTCCGACCCAATGGTGATGATCAACATGGCCTACAGCCTAACGGGATCTCTAGCTCCTTGCCGCAGGGAGCTGCCCGTGTCGTTGAACGTTATAGTCTTGACGATAACGTTCAGGCAACCAGTAGCGGAGGATTGATGGATTCGCAGCTGTTCAATGATTCATTCAAGTCCGTTGGGGAGTCGTTTACAACTTCACCTTCACCACCTCCGCAACTACTTCGTGATGTCCCCGCTTCCCTCAAGCCTGCCAGCAATAAGCAGCCCTCTTATCCCCCACTCGATACCGTTGTTCCATCCAGATTGCCACATGCAAATGGGTTATCTACATCACGACCATACAGCCCCGCTATGGGCATCACGATTCCCATTTCTCCCAATCCACGTGCATATGCACAACATCCCACTTACATCACCCCTGCCGCTGCCCCAGATCCGATCAACCCCATCCTCTCCCCAAATCCCCCCGCCCCTCCCGAGGAAATATGTGTTGAGTGTGCAATGCGTGACCAGGACATGGCAGATGTCATTGTAGTTGGTGCTGGGATCTGGGATCGTGAAAGCGACGTACTTTATGAGGAATTACTTCGTAGAGAACAGGAAGACGAGGTAGCTGGAGTCATATCATCGGAGTGCTCTTCAAAGCCTAGAGCACGAGGTGGACGTCTAACTGAACAAAATCTCAAAATATGGCACACGATGGTAAGAGAATTTAGTCGGCGGATTATTAATGATTTTAATCATTTGAACTAGACTCCTCGAGAGCCGGCTTCCAGACAGCAGACTCTGGAACAGTATGTGAAAGCCCAGCGGAGTCTCCTCGAGGCGGAGGCACTTGCACACGCACGTGCTATGCAAGAATCGATGCAACTGGAGCACAAGATGCGAGACACGTACTCACAATTCCGTCGCTCAGCCTACGATCTGAACGGCGGCGTCGATGACTCTGCCTTTCGTCTCAAGCCTCCTCATTCATCTGGCCCGAACGGGGCCCTCGGCCATCATATCCGGAGTCCTTCACGTGACATCACAGTTCTGGAGAATGGTCTCATCGTCGAGCACGTCGACATTCGTAAAGAAGAAAAGGAGGAAGAGCGCCGCCGTAGGAATGAGAGGCGTGCCCGGAAGTCTTCCAGAGGGTCTGCAGTGGACGTCATGTCCATTTATTCCGTCCACAGTCTGGCTCCGCATACTGACAGTGGTCTTGGACCAATGCAAAGCTCGCGGTACTCTGCTATCAGCTCCAGTAGGCCGATTAGCTCTCTGACCGCACCAACCGACAGGCAGCCAAGTTTAGGCCAGGTTTATTCGCAGGCATCATTCTCAGATGCGCACAGCCGAGGATCAGCTTCTCCACGGCGTTCGCGTTTCTTCGGCTTCAAGAATTTGAGTGCTGCATGGCGTAGTCAGGATAGTCTCGCTCCCTCGGGGATGTCGGGTAGTATGATTGATATGCAGTATGTGATTGTATTAGAAGACGAAGGTCATGCTAATGGTCTATTTGTAGCGTGGCCCTGCACCATGAAGGCAATGGACTTCGCGTACGATCGCCTGTTGGCGATCGCAATATGCTATTAACTCCGCGACATAGTCAACTTTGGCCACCGGTGGATCCCCAGGAGCCTCCTGCTATTCCGGTCGACGAGAAGGACAAACCGAAGAAGAAACGCAAAGGCCTTGCAAAGATATGGAAGCTCGTTAAGGGATCCAACAAAGATGATCCGCAGAACCACGCGAGCGGTCGCGACTCGGCTCGGTCTCAAGATACAGAGCGGAACGAGGATGACCTGCCTCTGGCGCCTCCTCCCCCTTTGTCATATCTGGTCGATAGGGGACAAGGAGAGCACATCGGAAGCAATGGGCGCCACGTGTCCACTCCATCGCTTCCTTCAACATCGTCTCCGCGCAACCAATTTTCTTCTTCAGGCATGTCCCCTCCGACAGCGCCGTCTAGCATCCTTCCCTCACCTACTTCTTCCCGTCCATCAGGCATGGATCGCGATGTTGAACGCAAAAGCACCGCGCAAATTGACGAGAAGGAGAGCTTTGCAGTGATTGCTGACGAGAGCGGCAGACTAAAGCTGCTTCATCCTGTCATCTCCGAGCCTGACATCCGTCTGAAGCTCCAGCAGAACACTTTTGCCTCGACCAACGGCATGACACTTCCTAGATCGACCAAGCCACAAGTCATGCTCTCTCGGGAGAAGTCTTTGCCACCCCTTCCCGGTGAGGTTAAGCTTCGACCCAATAATCCCGCTGCGGAATCACGACCGCAGACACTATATACCTATGATCCTCGTCAGGTCGGCCAGGAATCCAGTGATCTTACTCTACCACACGCTCCATTCCGCGCGGAACCCAGACGGCAGTCCTTCAGCGGTTCCACCTCCCGCCCAAATCTGGGTATTCAGACTATGCCCTTGGCTGCATATGATCATTCAAAAGGTCCTGGCGGTATGTACAATGAGTTTGGCATCTCCAGACGTTCGCTCGGCCGCTTGGAGCATATCGATGAAAACCCCCAACCGTTCACACCCAGTAAGCGGAGGAGCAAGTTCGGATTTGCGTCCTTACTGGGCAGGAAATCTACACAACCACAGCCACAGCCACAGCCCGTCAATGGCAGCAATTCGCATGAATTTCCGCGGTTGACGACGACACTCCTCGAGGGTGAAGATAACCTCGCGACAGCATATACCAATTCCATGTCTCGCCAGAGCGCTGGTCCACGCATGTCTGTTACGTCTCGCAAGGCGCTAGAGGAGCGAGTTGAGCTAGACCGCGAATTTATTGCATACCGCTATCCATCCCATGACCAACGCCTTGATATCCTGCGGTAACGCAAAACCATCCTTCATGCTACCTTTCACGATCCCTCGCTGTTCTCTTGTTTAGTGTCTGTACATCATCCTGCGCTCACATCCCTCTATCTCTGCATTTTACTTAACTTCCTGCATCCATCGTTACCAGGGACAAATGCTCTCGTTCCCGCTCTAGGACTTTGATTGCATGTTTTTCGTATGTAATCCCCACGGTCATTCCTGCTTACTTCCATATGTAAATGAATACATTGAACGCTTGTGATTTCCGATCAGGTAACACGTGACCATTATTGGTTTCCTGGCGTCGCGCGACGCGTTTCGCTGCTTGAGTGATACCCACTACGTTTATTCTGTCAAAGCAGCAAGTCCGAACTCTTTCCCGATTCTGAACAATGGTATGGAAGTCTCTTGCTGTTATTGGTGGGTCATCCAACGTCTGCAGGCACCACGAGGTCTGTCTTTGGAAGAGAAACGCACAAAGCTATCAGAGATATTCCACGAGTCTGTGAGTTACCGCCTCTGCATTTCATCCTTCTCTAATGAAATATGCATGTTAGAAAGACTTCTATCAAGTATGACCTGGCTTATTCCTCAGGATGCGTACTCTGACCTTTGATGATTCTATAGTTGAAGGAGCTTGAGAAGCTCGGTCCCAAGCTGAAGGGAATTGGTACGACTGTTTGTTACACTGATTTAACAACACTCAAAGGATCCCAGTTTCTCAGTCAGTTAAAGAAGTCTTACAGTCCCTTGTCGACGATGGCCTTGTCCAGGGGGATAAAATCGGTTCTTCAAACTGTATGCCCCCAAACATGGATATATACGCTTGATATGCGCGACGCTAACGATATTTAAGTTTTCTGGAGCTTTCCTTCGCAAAGAGGAACTATTGTTGAACTTTTCGTTTGTCAATATGGCAGCCATACTGACCGGTGTACACCATAGGTCCAAAATCGCCTGGATAACGCAAAAGAGGCGAGGACCAGCTACGAGGCTCAGCTGGCAGAGCTCAAAGTTGCTATCGAGCACGAGAGAGCCCTTAGACCCCTAAGTGTTGGTTTCGTCTTCCTCTGACGAGTAAGAAATAATCCTGGAGAATTTTAGGATTCTCGCGCGGCAGCGTTGGAGCAGCTGACATCCACGAACAAGCAGCGTGCTGCTCTGCAGGAAGAAATCGATGCTTACGGTGCTTGCGATCCCGTGAAGGTAGAGGAAAGAAAGAGAGCGGTCACACTAGCACATGAAGCAGGAGTCCGGTGGACAGGTCGGTGAAAGCCTTGTAAGATCATTTGTTGTTGACGGCCCCCTTTCAGACAACTATTCCATCCTCCTGTCCCATTTCACCCGCCAAAATGGGATGGACGCTCAAGACATCAGGAGGTATCTGGAGATCGACGATGATTATGAGGACATATTCTGAAGTATCGTACATCCATAATTGTTATACCATGTCTAAATCACTCATCCAAAAACATTCTGTCTTTACTAATATCACTTTCTTGTCCCTCTTCCATTGATATGGCGACCGGTCGCGATGCAGCCTTGAAGGTGGACAATTCTCTGATCGATGCGGCAGACCCACAATCCCGTGAGTTGAGGCTCACAAGGAGGGTATTGCAGTACAGCGAGCAAAGAGGTAAGTCGAACACGACGTACACCGCAGTATTTGGGAAGCCGAGATACTGAAAAGTGACCTGAGCACGCAAAACGCCCGAAATATCATGGTGACCTACTGTGATCATGTCGAGAAGAGCGAATAAAGCGGTCCAAAATCCGCTCAAGACTGAGAAAATGATCAGGCGCTGGATCATCTCGCTCGTTCTATTAACAAAGTGTTCAGCAGGTGTCGACCTTCTTCCACAGGGGTACTTACGCAAACGTCATGGCTTGTCTGTGCAACTTGCACAGCGATTTAGTCAAACAAAATGCAATCGCGATATCAAGGAAGGACATGACGGCGAGATAAGAAACCACGACTCCCTTTCATGGTGAGGGTGAGGACGTATCAAACGGGACAGACTTGGCATTAATTATTACCTTCAGCGATGCGGTGAAGAACACACTGAGGTTCCCACTTTGAAAACTGCGACGCGTTCCCGACAGTAGATCTGTTATTCGAATAAAACCCTTACCTCTTAACGACGCAATCTATGAATGACTTTTAGTCACGAAAACACTGAGGGGCCACAAACGCACATAATGCTGCCCCCAGTTCAAAAAGACCCAACGGGACCTGTTTGGAGAACCACCTTAAGCGTATAAACTTTGTTAAACAGCCGAATTGACCCTGACCCAGAGCGAGGGAAGCACCCTTGATCTCGTCTCGCTAACTGCATCACCCTGACGTTAGCTACTTCGGGAGGATATAAGCCACATAGACCATAGACCTACGTTGGTACGCTTTGACGACAAATATTCCTTGCACGCAAACACAAACAATGGTCTGATTATCTCAGGAATCAGAGCATGCGGCAGAAGGTGCAGATCATGATCTCACTGAGAGGAGAAACCCGGCCTGTACGGCAATATTGAGTGCTATACGTGATCGTGATGCTGAAAGACTCACCGAAGACACCCTACAACAATGTTAACGTCATGTAAAAAGGTGGGTCGACATGCAAGATACTTACGGAAGGACCACCCTAAAAAATGAAAAGTTTCCGAAGTGGAGGACTAGGTAGGCGTAGGCTGCGCTCGACGAGTCTGGAGATTGTCGCATCAGAGACAAACGGCTTGCTTACCTCCATGAACTATCAATGCTGTCTGTGCAGAGTTCGTCGTACTAAACCAGAATTACGTTAGAAGGAGACGTTGAAAGGCTCGCAGGTGGCAAACAATATGACAGCAACCTGCGGTGAACTCAGGACTACAGATGAGACGGAGACCACGAAGAGAGACTCACCATAACTTTGAGCCATCGATCATCTCTCACATGGTAACTGAAAACTGGGTCAAGCGAATACTTGCAGCACTGGCAGAGTTTACCAACCGAGTGAAATAAGAAAACCTAGAAAAAGGTGAGGATGTCATTCACCAGATCATGATGCATAATCACTCACGTTTGTATGCAAGACACTCCCCAGAGCATAGCGCAGAGAACCGTTGATAGGAAATAGACTCCATACGTTGTTCCGATGGCGAACGGCAGCATCGCGATCAACGCGTCAGAAAATTGAGGATGAGACATCGAAAGAAAGGACAGTGATGTAGTAAGCATCGTTTCTGTACATGCTTTTTGAGGTGGGGTTCGGGGGAAACATGGCGCTTGCCGTCACCGTTACTATAAAATCCGGCCCTTGTTTCACTTCTGGATTCCAGAAAGAAAAGCTGCGGACACCTCATTGGGCAACAGGATTAGCAACTTGCCGATTCGTAACCGAGGTCAACGAGTTTCACCTGTTCACGTATAGACCAGCTCTCGTAAATAGTTCACAGCGTTGTTGACGTACTTGACGATATCCATCCTCTCTCTAAAGCAGGTTAAATTGAGGAGAACCCTCCGCAGTTGTGATGCGGATCATTCGACACAGGGTGAAAGTCTGTGTTTTGCCGTACTTCAAGCTTCTAGACGTACGCGTTGTCAAAGATCATGGGAGCGAAGCAGCGCCCCTGGCATGTATTGGCAGAGAAGACTTTGGAGTTACCTGAATTATCACGGAGGAGCCAAAGCGGCTTTCTGGGTACTTTTTGTAGACATTCTAGCTTCAGTGCCAGGAAAGCTACGAGCGTCATCGCAAAAGATATGTGAGCTTTCGCAGGAAACAAGCAACCAGAAAATAGTGAAATAAAAGGATTATGATTCGAAATTTGGCGATCACAGGTGTCGAGAAAGATGCGTCAGTACCATGAGGGCCGACGTCAACCATTACGAGACGGTGAGGTCCATCATGCTGTCATCGAATAAGCGCTGTCGATGCCCATAGGAACCTTTAATTTCGGCGGGCTCCGACGGTAAATCACAAGAAGTTACGGTCAACTTTTACATATAGAACATAATAGCGGATCCGTTACGGTGGATGTTAGTCTCCGCTAGCCAGCCCGTATAGAAGGAAAACAGTCGTTCCTTCTGCTTTCGTTGGCGCCAGGCCTCGATACCGTAGTGCGGCCGAAACCTTCGGCGATGTCCGACAGAGTGGAGAAGGTTAATTACAAATTGCCCCACAGCGCGAACGCTCTAGCATCAGCCACTGGGGAATTTCTGTGTGCTAGGCATTTTCTCTTCTTCATGGACGGACGTGGCGGGAACAACCGAACAGAAGGGGGCAGGTCACCGTGCACGGGAAGGCCTCCGACGAGCGATTCTAATTCAACGACTACTTAATGGACGACAAAGCAAACAGTTAACAAAAAAAATTGGCTGGCATGTGTTATGTCTCGGACTGTCAGGCCATGAGACTTTTATATTCAAGCTTACAACGAGACCGAAAATACATCGTAAGTACTCCAGTCATATGTTATGCACTCGAATCAATTGAGTGTTTGGGATGTTCATTTATTGCAAGGTCTCCATAAGGGCAGTGAAATTTGTCAAGCATCTTGATCGGCTCAGCAACGAACTACCTACGTGTCGTGCCATCAACCACACTGCACCAATGCGAGAGCAGAAACCTGACTCACTGCAGCTCTCTGTCGCGACGTGCTACTACTCTAGACAAAGATTTATGAATTGTTCCTACAAGGGCGATGAGTCATCTAGTCGTACCCTGGATGCAAACTACTCATACTCACACTACTGGGGATGTATACTGACACGCATTGATAACCAAGGCAGCAATCGACAGTTGAGTCGCAAAGGTTGGGACATTCAGTGTCAGCGCTGACAGACATAGATGCTGTCAAAGCAGCAACAACGGCGAGGACGAAGGAAAAACGCATTATTTATGCGATGCGATACGGGATCTCAAGAGTAAATATGAATGGGGACGGTAGGAAGATGGTTTGCTTTTATGCACATAGTATCCTAGGCAAAACGTCATGGTAAGAGTGAAGGCAGAATCTATCCACCAGATTTTCCCATTCAAACAGATGACATTTGCAATGCCAACAGACCGCCAACAGACCTCAAATTTGACTTGCTCTGTCGCCGATAAAGGAACTTGAGAGTCGCATCATGCAGCAGCTTGAAAATGAATGTCGGGAAATCGGCAGCTGTGCCATGGCACGTTCAATTCCAAAATGGTGACCTTGCCTGCCAGCTGGAAGACTGATTGACATGTGGCGAAAACCTGATCAGCCGAAGCAGAATTGAGCACCACTTTCCAGTAAGACAAGTCGACGGCTTGACAGTCTTGCTCGAGCGTTATGTTACACTGGTTCTCTGAATATTGTGCCCTCCATACAAAAGATTGCGGTTGGTAAATATCGATGTACCATATATGTTCGGCATCGCCTAAGCTATTCTGGGAGCGCAGTCATCGCTCTTGTAACTATCATGATTGCAGGAAATGAACGCCGGCTTCAACTACTTATTTTGAACTTCAAACAGCAGCAATTCCATCTCCAGCTTCGCGTGTAGGGTGCCCTCGTGGTCTACCCATATCGTATCACTACAACGAAAGTGTCGGTCAATTAAAGTCGTTAAAGGAATAGGAAAAAATATCTCGACTGGGAAAATCATGCTCCAAACACGTCCTGTGACACGGATCGAGCTGAGAAATCCGAAGGAAGAAGACTTACTGGTGCATTACCCAATCGCCCAACTCATTCCACAATGTCCCAGCCAAGTGGGGCTGCCAAAGGTGAGTGCTTTGAGATCAGCTAACGCGAGAGCAAAGAATAGTCCCGTAGGATTCATAAGACATTAATCAGTACGCCCAGGCTTCGTTGACTCATGACAAATTTAAACCTACTTCGTGGGTGCAACAAACCGGCACTTAGGCTCGGCGCTTGTCATTTGTAGCCATATTTTCAGCGCGTTGGGTGGGATTTCGCAGCCAGGTTCCCGATTGTGGGCCTCGATCAGGAGTACAGCGTTTGGACACGCTGGAAAGATATCTTGAGAAAGACCAATCTCAACGCGCCACTTAGTAGGCTAAGAGCCATATACGCCCTGCAGAGATTGGTATCAGCATGAGGAACAAGGCGAGAGACATGAACCACACACCCCTGCAACAAATTCGGAGCCGCGTAGTGCGCAGGCGTTCTGGAACATCCTTATCCGGAAAATAGCAACGACCTTGTTCGCAGATTCATCTGCATGTACTTAAATCTCATCTGATGGGCAACCTAAAGGGCGTCTCAAAGGCTCATCCTTGCCTGATTGGTATCGATAAATTGAGTGTCTCTCGGGCGGGCATTACCATGTGCTTACGATCATTATAACCTCCAAGTTCCAGCCGCGTAAACAATGCATGGTCGCTGGCTGTCATGCATGCGAGGCGCAAGTCAGACGAGCACACGGAGGAAATTTGGGAAATGAATCCAAAAAACGCCGAAAGAGCTTCTGGCCGATTATTCACGATTGCCCAATACAGTGCTGTGTGGCCCCTCGACGCTATGTGTCTGCAAAAAGGTTGGAGAACTTTGCAGCTGGTAGAGCAGCAGCACAGGCATTGACAATCTGGGCGACAGAGGAAGGGGTGAAATCTGGAGCAGAGACGATATCCCGAATGCGAGACAGAACGGCGGTACGGTTCTGCCTGATTCGAAGAAAAGAAAGTACAGATGGTCGTCTGCATTGGATGGAATCTACTGATAATGCGGACGTAGAAATTGCGTCATATAAGGGAGGTGCGGTAGCAGAGGAAGTGCTCTTCGCAAAGTAGAAAGCAGGAACATTGGTTTCTTCCACGGGATGGGCATGTGCGTAGATTCTTTTCATCACAAGACGAAGCATAAAGGTAGTGACTTGTACTGCCGGGAGCGCTGTGACATGCAAGCTTATCCAGAGCTCTTGGATGACAATGGAGGATTCTACTTTAACTCATCCATTGCAGAACAAACCAATGTGTGGTTTGGAAGCTTTCACAACATTTGTCGAGAGATGACTCCAGTAAAGTATGATTTGTTTCTTGATGAGATGATACTTCGTCGAAATCGTGCTACTGTAACTACTTTACACTCCCAGGGCAAGTCCCCCCATCACCCTCGTTTATCGTCGTCATAAAATAATACATTTCTTCTGGCTCTCAATACAAATAAAACAACAGAACGATAAGAGCCATGATACACAAAGGCTTCTTTTTGTTCGACCCAGAGATGGGAGTTGAAGCAGGTGGCTGCGTGGACGAGCCAGGATCCACAAGAAGGAGAGCAGAGGACAGGTGTCCAGAGACAGGCAGTAGGGGGCAGGACAGAACGACGGAATGCCTGACATGGTGTCCACAGCTTGTAAAGAGCCGGCGGGCAGCAAGAGAGATGGAGGGCAGCAATAGAGCGGCGGGCGATGATGGCGGGCACGACGGCGGGATAGGGTAATCAGCGGATGATGTCAGACGGCGGGCGGGCAGACCTTGGGCGGCTGACACACACTGACCGGAAACTCCCGCAAGACTCCGCGGAGACTCCCGACACAGACGTCTGCGTCGACTCCGCCAGACCTCACAGAGACTGGCCAATTCCCGGACAGTCGTTCCTTCTGCTTTCGTTGGCGCCAGGGAAACCTTCGGCAATATCCGACAGAGTGGAGAAAGTTAATATTACAAATTGATTGCCCCACAGCGCGAACACTCTCATCATCCTAGTCAGCATCAGCCACTGGGGAATTTCTGTATGCTAGGCATCTTCTCCCCTTCATGGGCGGACGTGGCTATGCGAACAACCGAACAGAAGGGGGCAGGCCACCGTGCACGGGAAGGCCTCCGACGAGCGATTCTAATTCAACGACTACTTAATGGACGACAAAGCAAACAGTTACTCTAATTCAACAAAAAAAAATTGGCTGGCATGTGTTATGTCTCGGACTGTCAGGCTATGAGACTTTTATATTCAAGCTTACAACGAAACCGAAAATACATCGTAAGTACTTCAGGCATATGTTATGCACTCAAATCAATTGAGTGTTTGGGATGTTAATTTATTGCAAGGTCTCCATAAGGGCAGTGAAATTTGTCAAGCATCTTGATCGGCTCAGCAACGAACTACGTGTCGTGCCATCAACCACACTGCATCAATGCGAGAGCAGAAACCTGACTCACTGCAGCTCTCTGTCGCGACGTACTACGACTCCACACAAAGATTTATGGTTATGTCCTACAAGTGAGTCATCTAGTCGTACTCTGGATGCAAACTACTCATACTCACATTACTGGGGATCAATATTGACTCACATTGATAGCCAAGGCAGCAATCTGCAGTTGAGTCGCAAAGGTCGGCACAAATGTCAGCGCTGACAGACATAGATGCTGTCAAAGCAGCAACAACGGCGAGGACGAAGGAAGAACGCATTATTTATGCGATGTGATACGGGATCTCAAGAGTAAATATGAATGGGGACGGTAGGAAGATGGCTTGCTTTTATGTACATAGTATCCTGGGCAAAACGTCATGGCAAGTGTGTAGGCAGAATCTATCCACCAGATTTTCCCTTTCAAACAGTTGACATTTGCAATGCCAACAGACCGCCAACAGACCTCAAATTTGACTTGCTCTGTCACCGATAAAAGAACTTGAGAGTCGCATCATGCAGCAGCTTGAAAACGAATGTCGGGAAATCGGCAGCTGTGCCATGGCACGTTCAATTCCAAAATGGTGACCTTGCCTGCCAGCTGGAAGACTGATTGACATGTGGCGAAAACCTGATCAGCCGAAGCAGAATTGAGCACCACTTTCCAGTAAGACAAGTCGACGGCTTGACAGTCTTGCTCGAGCGTTATGTTACGCCGGTTCTCTGGATATGGTGCCCTCCATACAAAAGATTGCAATTAAATAAATATCGATGATCTTCGTAGTACCATATATGTCCAGCATCGCCTAAGCTATTCTGGGAGCGCAGTCATCGCTCTTGTAACCATCATGATTGCAGGAAATGAACGCCGGCTTCAACTACTTATTTTGAACTTCAAACAGCAGCAATTCCATCTCCAGCTTCGCGTGTAGGGTGCCCTCGTGGTCTACCCATATCGTATCACTACAACGAAAGTGTCGGTCAGTTAAAGTCGTTAAAGGAATAGGAAAAAAATATCTCGACTGGGAAAATCATGCTCCAAACACGTCCTTGTGACACGGATCGAGCTGAGAAATCCGAAGGAAGAAGACTTACTGGTGCATTACCCAATCGCCCAACTCATTCCACAATGTCCCAGCCAAGTGGGGCTGCCAAAGGTGAGTGCTTTGAGATCAGCCAACGTGAGAGCAAAGGATAGTCCCGTAGGATTCATAAGACATTAATCAGTACGACCAGGCTTCGTTGACTCATGACAAATTTAAACCTACTTCGCGGGTGCAACAAACCGGCACTTAGGCTCGGCGCTTGTCATTTGTAGCCATATTTTCAGCGGGTTGAGTGGGATTGCGCAGCCAGGTTCCCGGCTGTGGGCCTCGATCAGGAGTACAGCGTTTGGACGCGCTGGAAAGCTATCTTGAGAAAGACCAATCTCAACGCGCCACTTAGCAGGCTTCGTTTCCGTATAAAAGGCTAAGAGCCATATATGCCCTGCAGAGATTGGTATCAGCGTGAGGAACAAGGCGAGAGACATGAACCACACACCCCCTGCAACAAATTCGTAGCCGTAGTGCGCAGGCGTTTCTGGAACATCCTTATCCGGAAAACAGCAACGACCTTGTTCGCAGATTCACCTGCATGTACTTGTATCTCATTTGATGGGCAACTTAAAGGGCGTCTCAAAGGCTCATCCTTGGCTGATTGGTATCGATAAATTGAGTGTCTCTCGGGCGGGCATTACCATGTGCTTACGATCATTATAACCTCCAAGTTTCAGCCGCGTAAACGATGCGTGGTCGCTGGTTGTCATGCATGCGAGGCGCAAGTCAGACGAGCACACGGAGGAAATTTGGGAAATGAATCCAAAAAACGCCGAAAGAGCTTCTGGCCGGTTATTCACAATTGCCCAATACAGCGCCGTGTGGCCCTCGATGCTACGTGTCTGCAAAAGGTTGGAGAACTTTGCAGCTGGTAGAGCAGCAGCGCAGGCATTGACGATAGCAATTCCGTTACTACCGCACCTCCCTTGTATGACGCAATTTCTACGTCTGCATTATCAGTAGATTCCATCCAATGCAGACGACCATCTGTACTTTCCTTTCTTCGAACCAGGCAGAACCGTACCGCCGTTCTATCTCGCATTCGGGATATCGTCTCTGCTCCAGCTTTCAGCCCTTCCTCTGTCGCCCAGATTGTCAAAGGCTCCGGACTTGGTAGCCATTATGGAGGGGCAGGCGACGAATGAGATAAAAATCCGAGGTTTATAACACCCACTACAGGGGTAGCGGGATGGGCCCCCAAGCACGACACGGCAAAAAAAAATGAATACAAAGGGCATGTGTCGATTTTGCTGGTTTTCGCCCGCGCATCTCAGCGCGAGAGAATCACCGTATCAGAATCATGGCTTCGATGGTTTTTCGGTGGGCATTACCGCATGTCTTCTAGTTGTAGAGCGCCGCGACTTCGTATGTTCGCGCACCCGAAAACTTTTAGTTCGACCGGAACCCTGAGTGCATCCAGGCCTATAGCTGGTACTCGCAATGTCATTAGCTATGCGGTGTTACCAAAATATTGACCTGCCCATTATAACATGCAAATGTGGATGCAGATAGGATGATCAGAGCACGCGTATTTTTACTTTCTTACTCACATGTAGATATCCAAAAATCCAACTGTGCTCCCCAACGCAAAGGTGAAGCGCAGAAGGTTTACTGTAAGTTTTGAAAGTCAGCGAACTCGGGAGCAACCTTGTCTCCATTCGGAACACACCTTGTTGATTCCCCAAGCTTTACATAACTTTAAGACAGTCTCCTTAAGCATCTGGTCTGACTCTGAATGTGTATGGTTAATGATTGTAATCATCGAAAGGTCTCTCAAGACAAGAAAGGGATGCCGAGAAGAGGCTTTGTGACAAGTGTGCCACTGCGGCGAACCTTGCCTGCTTTGGATCAGTTGGCACGCTTGCTGAGCCGCTGCATTCCAACCGGTGAATATCCCTAGAAAGCCACCCCATTGATGTGGTTCAACATTATCTCTTCATCTAACACTTCCACCTCGCCAACATTGGCGCAGCAGCGGGCAGCGGGCAAGCTACATCCTATCGCGATCCGCTTCTCGTGCACCCCATCAACTCTGCCATGCCTTCACCTTTGACTCTCAAAATGCCGGGCGCTCGTCGTTCAGCCGGACTTTTCACCAACGACTGTGATGCTGCCCATGAGCAGTTTCGCTGTCCAGATACAGGTTTCTCCAGCCCACTCGTTGGACGCCGAAATCCAGAGGATGGAGATCACGCCGAGTTTCTTTCGGACAGCAACACCAGCATCTCAGAATATCTTGACCTACCCTGTCCATACCTCCCACCCGGACGTGTATCTTCTTCATCTGCGGTCCACACGTCAAACTATTGCGCCCCACCGTCCCCATTCGCTCATGATGTCGAGATGCGATCCCTCCTGCTCTCGTATGAAAATGAATATCCTTCTCCATCCTCAATGATCGACTCTCCTCTACCGGTTGTATCTGTTCCTGCTCTTCATCCAGCATCTCTTTGCGGCCGTAACTACTCCCCTCGATTTCCGGAAGATCACAGACTCCTCGAGACCTTCGTTCAAAATTACCGCCTTTGTGATGAACTCGGTTCGGGCGGATATGGTTTTGTAATGACCGCGGTCGACCGCCAGGAGAACTTTGAGGTCGCTGTCAAGTTTATCATTAAAGAGAAGGTCCCGGAGCAGGCGTGGATGGAGGATGATGTCTATGGTCGGATCCCCATAGAAGTCCTGGTGCTTCACCTCGTAGAGCACGAAAATATTATCAAGTGCCTCGAATTCTTCGAGGACGAGCTCTTTTTTTACCTCGTGAGTCATGCTTGTGCGATACTGGTTTATTCCACCGCTCAATGAACAGCAGGTTCAAGAACTTCACGGCTCTCCGTGGCACAAGCGCAAAAAATCTCATGGTGCTCATGCGCATTCTCCCCTCGACGACATCATCATCCCGCACTTCAGCTCGTCGCCCCCCGTGTTATCTCCCGCTGCGTCTGAATTTTCGGTTCCAGATTCTGAGCCGGAAACTCCCCCACAGGTGTCAGGACATCTCCCGGCCTCAGTTCTCGTGGAAGGATGCGATTCACCCCTGAACCATGACTTGCAGCACCACTCATTTCATCTCACACACAAGTCGTCTACCCTCGAGCCACCTCGTCCCTGTTATACGCGCCGCCCCTCGCACGACCTTTTCGAATGCATAGAACAAACAAAACACAAGCGCCTCTCTGAGAAGCAAGCCCGGTATATCATCGCTCAGGTGGTCGAGGCAGTACATTACCTCGACAGTCAAGGAATATATCATAGAGACATAAAAGATGAAAACCTTGTCATCGACAAAGACTTCAAGGTAGGGCTCTGTTTACCCCAATTTTTCCCCTTTCATTGACCGCCGTGTCTAGGTCAAACTCATAGACTTTGGCAGTGCCGCGATAGAGAACCCTAATGAACCCTCCCCATACTACAAACTCTTCTTTGGTACTACCGCATACGCCGCCTCCGAAGTACTCCTTAAGCGATCTTACCAAGCCGCACCCGCCGAGATCTGGACCCTCGGCGTGCTCATGTCATACTTGCTGACTGGGATGTCCCCATTCCCCACCGAAGCGGACGCCATTGCGGGGCACATCGTCCTCTCCGAGCTGCAAGGGAAGGGACTCGGTAGCTCATGCCTGCATCTCATGAGCAGGTGTCTCGAACCCAACCCTCAGCTACGTGCTAATATTCACGAGGTGCGCGGGCATCAATGGCTGAAGGGCGCATTGGATGGTATGTAGCCCTTACCCTCTATCGATCCTTTTTTTCTGTGTTACCGCATATACCTTGAGATGTGATGTTTTTGTGGCATGAGTGCACCGGCTTGGAATACATACCCACTCATGTACTCGCTATACCTCTTTGTCGTATCTTGTGTATGGATTTGACTACTTATGTTCCTGTCACCAGTGGCAGTGCACTGGGCCGCCGCATCAGGACACCAGAGATCATGTTGCCATGGGGGTTTTGGTAATTCAAATTGACTGCCGACAAAAATCAAATTGAGAAAACTTTGATATCTTCGCGGGTGCTCTCCCCACAATTCTGAGACAAGAGTCGACCTTCACAAGGTGATGGCCAGTTCCATGTGGAGACGAGATGTTCAGTCAGACAAAACGTTTCAGCGTCGCACACGCGCTGTTTCGAACTCACACGGTCCTGACACTCATACGATGAATAGAAACGTCGACGCTGCTTCTCTTCGCAGGAAATCACTGAAAGATGTTGTTCGGTGTGTCCACTGGCTGGAGTGTGAGGGCCTCGCTTACCGTCCTCACTGCTCAGACATTTTACTCCAGCATGGTTTGCTGTCACGATGGGTAAGTCAGGGGGCGCCTATCCATGCATTGGGTATATTGACGGCATCTCGTGTAGGGACTGGCGCGATCGCTATACTTTTCCACAATTTTCCTTATGCTAGTGATTCGCCAGTAATGCGAGGGTTTACACTCGCCTTCTTCTTTTTCAATCTCGTGCTCTTTCTGCTCTTCAGCATCATCACTGCGGCTCGATATATCCTCTTTCCTGGCATCTGGTCTCATATGATACAGCATCCTGTACAGAGCTTGTACATTGGCACGTTTCCTATGGGCGCAACAACGTTAATCAACATCGCCAGTGCCGACGTATTCCAAACATATGGTTTTGGTGGGAAGCCATTTATCTATACGGTGTGGGCATGTTGGTGGATCAATGTCGTAATTTCATTGGCATGCTGCTTTGGGATGATGCACGTTATGTCAGTCTGTTTATGATGCACGCAAAGCGGGTGGAGTTGACCTTAAGTCCTACAGGATCACTCTCCAACAACATTCGCTGAAGTCTATGACGACTATTTGGCTTCTTCCCGTTGTGACCCTTGTCGTCGGATCCTCTTCGGGGGGCGTGCTCGTTCCAGCAATTCAGGTCTATTCCTCATCATATGCGTTGTTGACGGCGACGTTCTCCGCGTGCATGGTCACGATAGGCCTTTGCCTTTCCTTCATGCTATTCACGATATACATCCTTCGGCTGATCGTACACGGTTACCCCACGGGTGCATCAATCCTGTCCGTTTTCCTTCCCGTCGGTCCTTGTGGACAGGCAGCATACTCGCTCTTAAAGCTGGGGTCCGCTTTCCGTTCGCTATTGCCTCTGAATTATGGTGACTCAGGCGGAGTGTTGCGGCAGCCTGGAACAGGCGAGACAGTGGAGGTGATATGCGTGGTGGGCGCTCTGGTACTATGGTCACTAGCGAGTATGTGGATAGTCTTTGCCATGCTCGGTCTCGCCTACACCCTTCGACGGGAACGCATTGATTTCCGACTGTCATTCTGGGGAACTATCTTCCCAAACGTGCGTGTCTAAAGCTTTTTGTTAGGGGTTAATGATGCCCTAAATCCGATCGTCCACAGGGAGTCTACGCAAATCTCAACTTAGCCTTAGCAACAACATTTTCCTCGGCGTTCTTTCGCATATGGGGTTCGATGTATGCGGTGGGTACGCTGATATTGTGGGTATGTATTGCCTTGCCTACAATACGGATGGTCCCAAGCGGTCGCATATTCGACGCCCCGTGTCTGGAAGAGGTCATGATAGGGGAAACGGTGAGGGATGCGGAGAAAAGCGGAGACACTTCAACAAACTGAATATAATAGTCGGAGAGATGTAGATGTGTTCAAGACTCCTTCGCTTCATCTTCTGAGGTGAGGCATTTAGCAGGTCTACCTGCCTTCTAGAAACGAAATATAAACTTGGCTTGTACCTCAGTATTGCCAGAAGGCTGCAAAATGCGCCTTCGATATTGTTCAACACTTTCTGGTGTGTTTTGAGCCTTGTGACCAGATTCCTCTTTCGATAATTCCAAAGAGCGCACACGGAGGCAGGCTTTCAGCCTGAGGTACAGGCACTCCCACTGCTTCACGCTGAGTAATTCATTCTGATTCACCCGACCTTTCTCCCACAGTCGTGTGCCGACGGAGAACAGCGTATGAGGCCATGTCACAAGTGATCCTATATTTCGACCAACGGGTATGGGTTTTATGTACTCTGACGTTGCATGTGCAAGAGATGGTATATTAACATTCATTGTCTAGCTAGACGGGATGTATACACGTCATATAGGTATCGAGAGAGGCAAATAATACGGTATGTAGCGGCCTCCGCATGAGCTTTGCTGTCGTGGGCGCGCCTAGTTGGCGAGAATGACTACGGTTGCACTTGTGAGAGGTAAAGCTGTCAGTGATGTCACATGAATATCATGTTCAGTGTGGTCTAGATTCGCTATGCCGCGGATCTTCACTGCGTAACTTACTACTTATGGTCATCGGTGAGTAACTGCAAATGTTTCGTCTGGTCGTATAGCTTGACCAGATTTTCCCGCCAAAAATATGCAGCTTGTACTCTCGCTGGAGGCAGAGAATCGAGGAGCACTTATTCCTTCACGTTCCAATCCGAGATTTTTCTGTCCATCATTGATCCTTGGAAAATGCCCTTAGAAACTTTGTCAAACTTGAAACCTTAACCGAGCTCCACAGCGGCGCAACCCCGCAGCGTCGTTCGGTGTCAGAATTGAATTGTACAGCTGGCATTGAGCTGGCGCGGGCTAGATTACATAGATGATCCGAGTGCCCCATGGCACATATATGTTGTGGGGAACGGTGGGTCATAGACTTGCAGTCATACAAGCGTCTCCCTTTCCTTGAGCACGGACATCTAGTTAGTTTCCAGAACTCAATCAGCCTCGTCATTATGCTGGTGGCACCTCCGCGTAAATCATGGAGGGAATGCATACAGTACGTGTGACACTATGTCCATTATAACTGCCTGATCGACATGTAACAGGAATTTTACCTGGGCCTGGCATACAGTGATAATGGGTACCGGCGCTACATCTGCCCTGGTGCACGCGTTTCCGTACGGAAACGGTAGTCCGGCGATCAAAGTTGTCACTTTGATCATTTTCTTCCTTAATCTCCTCCTATTTGTCTTTTTTACTGGGGCAACCATCGCGAGATACATAATGTTCCCTGATATCTGGCTCAAGATGATCCGACATCCAGCTCAAAGCTTATTCATTGGTGCATTTCCAATGGGAGCTGCGACATTAATCAACATAGCACTAGTAAGCTTGCTGTTATCCGTTTGTTCTTACCTTCGATTGGCGTACCTTTGTTACAGGTGGCCCATCACGAATGGAACTTTGGAGGCATCAGTTTCCTATATACCCTTTGGGGTTTCTGGTGGCTCGACTCAATCGTATCGTACGTCATCGCTTTTGGAATGCTGTATGCGATGTGAGTACGGAAGTTCGAATTTTAATGGCGTATCACTGATGGTGTGGCTGACAGGATGGTGGAGCAAAAACATACCCTTGAGAGCATGACCGCCCTATGGCTACTCCCAGTAATCACTCTTATCGTTGCATCTTCAACCGGTGGTTTACTCTCCACTGCGCTTAAAGCTCAGTCGATGAAGTTCGCCATCTTGACAGCTCTGTTCTCGTTGACTATGGTTACCATTGGTCTCAGTCTCGCGTTGATGATAATCTCGATATACCTCGCACGCCTTATCACAAGTGGTCCGCCAGAGAAGCCACTCGTTTTGTCTGCTTTCGTCGCATTGGGCCCCCTCGGTCAGGGAGGATATTCACTCCTTATCAATGGCCAGAACTTATCCGAAATCCTTCCACTGTATGTCTCGGGCACTTTCCCAGAGGCAGCAGCTGAAGGACAGATAATATTCTCGTTATGTTTCTGCGGAGCTTACATCCTGTGGTCGATGGGCATCTGCTGGATAATTATTTCCTCGAGTTCCATATTCAGCGTGCTCAAAAAGGAGGGGAGCATACCTTTTTCCATCGCATATCAAGGGTTGATTTTCCCGAATGCTGTATTTGCGCTTCTCTCGGTGCAACTTGGCAATGTTCTGAACAGCAGCTTTTTCCATGGGTTTGGCGCTGTGTGGACAGGTGAAAACACTTGTCATTGTCCTTTTCAAGACCTCACCGTTTCCGATAGTTATCGTCTTCATCCTGTGGCTGAGTATCTTTGCAAGAACCATCCCAGCAGTCATCGACAGGTCCATATTTGTCGCGCCAGATATCGCACCTCCACCCTTACCACTTCATAGTATTAAAAAACTGCAGGGAGCGGTCATATCAATACTATAGCTAGACGCCGATTAAATCTTTGTGGTTTTATGGGGACTTCGTGACTGTGCAGTACCTTTCCACATCTAGTACATGTCGCTGGCAGACGTTAATACGATGTGTACCTATCATTTTCCTTACTGTGACATGTAATAGCTATGAATATGACAGGGCGCTTACTCTCATAGCCTCGGCCTTGGCCCTTGACGTAATGAATTGGGAGAGTTGCAGTGCGACACAGCCACTTACACCTCGCGGCTACTTATAAACGTGCTGAGCGCTGAACACGCGTGGCCGTAACCCTCAAGTGCTCACGGGGGGCTCACATTAACCTCACTCAACGAACGTATACTGAAAAGGCCTCTATATATATATATATCTGATTCCTCGCTGTTCCTGGGCTTCATCATGTCCCGCTCTGCCGGCTATCAACAGTTACCCCAAGATGTTGAAGATGAAACTGTAGTCGAGGAACAAAACCCGGAGGATCACACTAAGGCGGCGCGTGGACGAAGTGCACGAGCGCACAAACCAGGACACATAGACTTGCGGAAATTAGATAACGCATTCAAAAGGTGTGCGAGGGGCTATCTCGCTGACTCGCAATGGTCTGTGGAGCTAATACATGTGTTCAGGTGGACAGAATCCATTGCGCAAAAAGTTAAACGGAAGAAGAAAGTTGAAGACTACTCTCGAAAGGAAATATGGCAGAGCGTCTTTGAACCTTGTGCGCCACCTTCAGCCGTTGGAAGCGGAAGTGACCTCACGGTAAGCCCTGTGGTTTTTGCTGTCGAGCTGCATGCTCCCAGTGTCCTGTGTTGATGGAAATTTCTTGCCTCACAGGTCAAAACACTTGATCACAAACCTCCCATGTCCCAAGTAGCTTTCGACAAGTAAGTCGAGATTATTAGGAAGCCACTGCGGAGCTCATGGTCACAGTTTAACCCAATCAGTGCGAAATGCCATATCAGCAGGAATCCACCCGAAAATGATTGTGAAAGGGTCTTCTGGATCCTACTTCGCTCGTGCGAAGGTCGATGGGAGAGTCCAGACAGTTGCGTGAGTATCGTGCTTTCAGTCGTAGTTGCAATAATTCACCACATATCATAGTGTATTCAAACCCAAAGACGAGGAACCCTACGGGCGTTTGAATCCAAAAGTGTGTATCTTATAATCTTTGAAACGTTCACTTATAAATTTTACAGACTACCAAGTGGCTACACCGACAGTTTAGATGGATAATCCCCTTCGGACGGGCTTGTCTGATACCTAATCTCAGGTAATTCCATACAACTTAGAACAGCAGCCTATCCCACCCGACACTTACCATTCTCAGTTACATCTCGGAGGCTGCAGGGTCCCTACTTGACGAACGTCTTGGGCTCAATATTGTCCCTCGTACACAACTCGTCTCCCTGTCTAGCCCTGTGAGTCCATGTTATGCTTTCTAGAAGTTCTGGCTGAATAATCATGCTCCAGGCCTTCTTCTACGATTGGATTGACAGAAGCGCAACCAAGAAAGGTAAACCACTACCTGACAAGATAGGAAGCATGCAGTATTTCTTGCATGGATACACCGGCGTGTTTATTCTACTTGTTCGCTGTACATGGTCTCATCTCTAAATCACCAGATGCATCAGACTTCCTACGGAAGCATCCTTGGCCCGGCCGCTCTATCGCAGATACATTTGACGATTCATCCCACCGCAAAGGTCTCCCTACGAAACGTTTCCTTAGCGCACTGAAAATAATATGCGGAAGGACTGGTGACGAAGATATAGATGACGAGGATCCAGAGGAAGAACGTGCTCTTTTCGATGCTACTGAAGACAACGAATCGGGACGTCCGTTCTATTGGTCGCGAGCGCTTCAACGAAGTTTCAGAGAAGAGCTAGAAAAGTACGTTGCTTGGCTTACGTTCCGTCATAGGTTTTCATACTGTATCCACTCTGAACTAGGCTTGTGATACTTGGTGATACCCTCTCTGTTATATTCCTCCTGATGGCTGACCCCACAACCAGACTACCTGATGCTAAATACTGACCGTGGAGCTGACAACTATATGATCAAGTACTGTGAAGGGAACCACGAGAAGCTAGTTGATGTTGTCCCCCAGCCTTCAGCTCACCCCCAGATGCCGCAGATGCGTCGTGCTGAGACACATTCCGCATCCTCACAGTCTACCGTGACTTTCGCCAATGACATCCCTCCATCTCAAGCTAACGCTGCTTCGTCCGACTACATACGTCAGCCGCATATACACATTGCAGCCATAGACAATTCGCTCTCGTTCCCTCATGAACATCCTCGAGGCTGGCGGTCGTATACATACGGGTGGTTATATCTTCCTGTCAACTTGATTGGGCGCCCCTTCAGTGAAAAGACGCGAGCGCATTTCTTGCCCCTCTTGACCTCCAAAACTTGGTGGGAGGAGACAACTTTCCAGCTTCGTAAACTCTTTGCAATTGACCCTGACTTCCATCCCAAAATGTTCCAGGTCAGTTGTGAGAGTACCTTGGTGGAAACCTTACAATATAATCCTTAATTTCAGAGACAATTGGCTGTCATCAAAGGTCAAGCTTACAACATCATCGAGTCTTTGAAACATACGGTGAGCAAGAACTGGCTGACTTGATGATTTGATTTTTTTAGCTAAATTATTCTACTTTTGCTAGGATGAAGGTGAGCTCCGGAGGCAGTTAAATATATAACCCTGGTGTTCATTGTTGCAGGACCGCTGGAGCTGACCCGTCGTACGAAAGCACTTGTTTGGGACGACGAAATTGAGATCACGGAAGAAGCACCCCGTCCTCCTGGTGTCGGTCCTCTACCTGCATCACCCCGTCCGTCCATCAGCACCATGCCGTTACCACGGCGTACACGCAGCCAAAGCTACTCTGCTGAGTTCCCTCCACCCGTCCGCCGGAGATCATCAGAAGCCGAGCGCCCCGTTCCATTCTCTGCGAAGTTCCAGAAGGTACATCCTGGCACAACAGGTGTCACAGTTCTCGAACATCTTGAACGCCTGGATGCTGTCGAAGCCGGGCTGCAGCGGCTTGGCGTCGAAGAACCGGTCATCGAGGAGGACGAAGAGGAAGTCGATGTTGGAATGTCTTCTGCACCTCAAGCGCTCCTTATTCCCACTACCGATGCGCCCCCACCCGATGACCTATCGGCTTCACAGCAGTTCACCCCACCTGGTAGTCCGGGCGGGCTCACTTCTGTTCCGGAGGTCCAGTCACTCGCCAACTCTGTCACGGAGGAGGATCTGGCAATCATGTCCAAGTCAATGTCTCATGTACAGTCACCATTCACACCTCAGCATAATAGGTGGAACAGCCATGCTGGGCGGATGTATCACCAGCCTGACCAGAGCCTAGAGTGGATGAACGTTGACGAACTTGAACAGCAGAAGCGAACTGTTATTGTCGAGGTATGAGCCTTGCCCCTATTAATGACAATGATCTAATCCGCAAATACTACCTCAGCGATTGGAGATGGTCGCCGCAAAACCTCTTCTCAGCTGCTGGTGAAATATATACACATTTCTTTCATATAGAGGGGCCTGCTTTGTCGTGTTATGGGTCAGGTTGCTATCATAATTTGCTATCTGGTATAAATATCCAAAGTACTTGGAACGCATCATATACATTAAGTCGAACGTTGCCCGGCAAGCCCAGTGCAAGAACAAGTGATATTACAAACATTCAGTCCCCCTCGGTCATGAGCCACGATGCGAAGTCATCCAGCCGCTGCTTTTCTGCTTCGTCATTATCTCCATCCAGGTCGTCACCCGCTCCACTGCGTTTGAAGCGCTGTTTGCCTGAATACAAAAACGCCTGAATACGTCTTCCAGCAAAGAACCTGTTGTTCATTTTCTATGACGAGGTTGATCAATACTCGTCCTTGTCTAGGGGTAAGAGAAAAGGGCACGTACAATGACACAGGCCTGAGCACTTAGCGAGTCTCTGAATTTGACTGTCATCACTCCTTCGGCCTCTTTCTACAAGGCAGATCAGACGTGGCTGTGGGGTAGGAAAAAATGTAACATACATCATACAGAACCACGTTTGTGACTTCTCCTAATGATGAGCATTCGTCACGTACGTCCTCCTTTAGATCGAGTAGTAGAGACGTGTCTTCATCGAGCTCTTGGAGAGAGAACATGTGTTTGAGCACCACTACACGGCAGTTCCTGTTGACTATGTTCTTTTCGTCTTCTTCCGTCCTGGAGGGGCCAAAACCATCTTCGTCATCCCATTCTTCAATTTTTCTGTGGGAAAATTAGAGATATGACAAGGCGGTCCGAAAGATAAGGAACATACTTCTGCATCTTACCGATCCTTCTGGTAATCTTCTTCTTGTTCACTGTCTTCCGTGGTTTCGCTTCCTCTCCTGCCCCGCCTGAATGCTTATGACGAAATTCCGCCTTCTGCACCCTCATTACCGTTGACGTGTCACCCATACGGAGTTCCGCATCATCCAGGAGGTTGACTGCTAAAGTCACTGATTCTTCTTTGAAGTAAACCACCAACGCTTCTCCACTAAATGATCCGTCCTCGCGTGCGTACAGTTTCACTTTTGATTCGCCCTCGTCATCTTCTTCAATAACTCCAAACTTAGCAAAGCGCTCGACGATTTCGTCCACCTCAGTGTCTGGAGGGAGACCGGTGACATAGACTGCCGTGTTTTTGGACTTGCTTGGCTTGTCGTTCTTGCCACGCTTCGCAGTGGGCTCTGTTGGAGGCGTAAAAGACGTGTAGTCTTCAGGCTCCTTCCGCTTTTTATTTGCACGTTTGAGCACTGGTGCAGCTGGTGTCTGCGGACGCTATTAATTTAAGGAGTCGTCGTATTGAACAGCGTGACTTGACCTCTTCATCCACGCCAGCGACCGAATATGCAGCTTGTTGCTTTTTGATCAGTTCCTCATCCAGCTGCAAAATTCGATTATCTTACAATCACCGGCGCCCAATGAATTTCACACTCACCACTGAAACCCATGTACCCTTGGCAGAATCATACTCTAGCTCAGTACCGTCCTCGTTCTCTAGCCTCCATGTTTCCGTCTCTCTCGAAAAGTGGATGCGGTCGTCATTGGCGAAAGCGGCTGCTTGTGCGGATGCGGATGCGCCCGCGACTGCTGATGGTGGTGCGTCGTTGGACATCTCACAAGCGGTTGTTTGTGTATGTTTGATTCTAAGGACTTAACAAATTCGGACATATGTAATTGCATCATCCCGCCAAGTACATCACTTTGTAAGTAAGTACCCTTTGAAATGTGCTGGCACGGCACGACCGATCTCCCACCATGCCGATATCATGACCGATATCTTGATTCTGTTGTTTATCTTCCACGATCACTCAGCGCCCAGTACGCTAACTTGTAAGCAAATGGTGTCATGCTTACAGTATATACTCACTCACTTGCTTGTAGGAACTCTCTTGTCTCTTGTCTCCCAAGCTAGCCTGCGTTTATCATCATGTCGACTCAAACAGCTCTCTGTCTTCCTGGTATCGGACAGGATTTCTCTGTTTGTTCTAGAGAGATCGACGCACCTGGCCCCGGCGAACTTCTCGTCAAAATCATTTCGAGCGGTCTCAACCCTTTGGATTGGAAAATCCAAGAAAGGGGACACATTTTTATCAAATCATACCCGGCAGTCATCGGTGAAGAAGCTGCTGGCACCGTGGAAGCCGTCGGCGAGAGTGTCACTGACTTCAAGGAGGGTGACAGGGTGTAAGTGGTCTCATAGATAATAGGACAATATTGACGTTTCTTCAACAGATTTTTTCAAGCGCACCCGAGTAGCAAGTTTAGCACTTTCCAACAGTACTGCATCGTAGTTGCTGACGTGGCTGCAAAGGTGTTGTAAGCTCCAACAAAACCAGTTCCGCGCGCTCACTTTTCCCTCAGATTCCGGAAAACATCTCTTTTGATCAAGCGGCTTCTGTGCAGGTTGGCATCATCCCCTTCGCTGTTGCCTTGTATGCACAACAACCTGAAGGACTTGCTCACCTTGCGCCGTGGATAGAAGGTGGGAATGGTAAGTATGCCGGACAACCTATTGTCATCATGGGCGGTGCATCGTCCCTCGGGCAGTATGGTGCGTGCAAATTCAACTTTTTTCCTTGGTTAAATATTCACAAAGTGCATAGCCATACAGCTTGCTAGGCTTTCTGGATTTTCCCCCATCATCACCACAGCTTCCTTGCACAACGCTGAACTCCTTTCCTCGCTCGGCGCTACGCATGTCCTCGATCGTAAGCTCTCGACTACTGCGTTGAAAGACGCGATTGCCGAGATCACATCAACTCCTATTACTTTGGTCTTTGACGCCATCTCTCTTCCTGACACACAGCAAACCGGCCATGACGTCCTTACTGCTGGAGGAACGTTAATAATAGTGACACAACCTTGGGTAGATAATAAAAGTGAGGACAAAGTGATTCATCCAGTGACTGGCACCTTCCATCCTCCTTCCAACCGCGAGCTGGGCAAGAGCTTCATGCCCGTGTTAACACAGTGGCTCGCCGATGGGACAATCAAAGTTTGTCGCACGTCCATCGTATACTGGATACTCACGTAATTCTGTGCATCAGCCAACCGCTGTTGAAGGCGTCCCAGGCGGTCTGAATGGTGTCTCTTCTGGCTTGCAGAGACTCAAGAATAACCTTATCAGCGGCAAGAAACTGGTTGTTCACCCTTGGGAGACTGCGTGAACACCACACCAAGAGAGGGATTTGAAAATACAAGGTCCATCCAACGTGTATGTTATGAAACGAATTAAAGACATAGATGGTCTATTTGCGCAACGAAGGAAACGGATATTATAATTGCGCACGATAGCCTGAAATCGATGTGTGAGCTCTCACGTTAGTCGACGAGAAGTTGCTCTAAGCTTCGAATGTTCTCCTTGAGGTTGATTCCCGGAAAAACAGATGAGGGACATGTACAGTGACTCTCATGTGCCCAGAGAAAACAATGCTCACTGACACACTGTGGGAATACTAGACACGTAATACGACAACAAGAGATACGGTAACCGGTTGGCGTTGTCGACTTATTGCATCTACGAGATGCATCGAATTAGAATATCCACGCACTTCAATGTATTGCAAAAAGGGGATATCCAGTAGACGCACACCGCTCAGTGATACCCAATCAGCATTCCAGGGGTCCGTGGATAATAGATACGTATCAGATACACCGTGCACACTCCATCAATACGCACTTAGCATTGATGTTGACGCACGCTTCCCGCTCGAGCAAGCTGCATCTCTCCTATTTGGGCTAGCAATTCGTCGTACTCAAAATATCCCGTACCCATGGACCATTACACCACCCTTCCATAGCGCTTGATACGAAATCAACGAAATCAAGAGTCCTGGAAGGGCGGCAGAGGCAAGTACGCCGGTGGTCCATCATAATGATAATGTTTGGTGGAGGTACATCCGTTGAGAAATACGGTAAGCATAACCCCGTCTGTTACTTCGCGTCTGAGGTCTATGTATCAGCGAGCTTCACATAGAAGATCCTCGACCAGGAGAAGGAAACCAGAGTGGTTCAGCGGCATCGAACATGACTATGACAAGCATTGCACAGGTCAGCAGTTTAGTAACGCACCTGGTCCAATGAATGCAAGTGTCGCTGGGGAACTTCAAAAAGCACAACACACTGTGTCCCTATTACAGATGAATTGACCCAATTCACTTCCACCACGCCGCAGTCCGTGATCAAGAGTATCCGCGGTGCAAAACATATGATGGTTGTCTCTAGAAGTGTTGTCACTTGATTCATCGCCAACAAGAAGTGGAACAAAATCCTCAAGTAGAATGCAAACCGACTACTTGTATAGCAACATTGGGAAATATGCATTGGGATCGTGAGGGGCGTCCGGCGCGAATTCAGCTCTCCACTTCTTGAAAGGTGTAGGTACCTTAGGGGGGAGCTTCGACTGGTCATACACCTTGTGCGCAGACGTGATTGTAGCAATGGCGCTTGCCAAATCCATGATCTCCTGAGTCTTCGTAGGAAGATCCAATTTCTCTCCTTCCTTAGTTTCTGATGGTGCAGGAATGCTGTGATCATATATCAGTGGGAGCGCACCACGCGGAGGATACGGAACCGTACGCCTGTGCTTCAGAATGTTGGATGAGAAGTGACGATAGGTCGGGCTGCGTGATCACAGAAAGTTGGGGGTATGCCCTGCGAACATCTCTCTTCCAGTATGGATTCTGGGCGGGGTCGGAGGCTGACAAGAAAAAGAATGAGCAGCGTCGTAGTGTGAGTAAAAGTCCTACCTTTGGTTGCCGGAGAGGAGTATTTCTCTGGTCTGGAAGCAGGCTGCGGCCATCTGGAGATTCCTGCTATTGGGATACCACTCGAGATTTCGGGATTGACGACCAGAGCGTCACCTGATAAGACGCGTTCACAGACATTGGATACATGCAAGAAATGATGCAACTCACGAAATTTCTTCCAAAAACCTTTCGGATGAACATGGTAGAGAGTCGACTCCGCCGCTTTCTTCGTGGCCGCCATTTGTGAAGTTCAAGTTGAAGCTCGGGAAACTGCGGGGCACTGCGAGCGAGGGAAAAGATTACATAAACGCCATGTATATCAGCGAGCTGCCTTCATAAATGCACTTGATCAAAAGCTCCTAAGTCATGAATAGACTTGAGACTGTTACATATCATATCAGATTCTTCAAGCCCATGCATCGACACGTCTACCATTATGTGTTAGCAAATCTGAAGTTCTATATGCATGGCCCCGCGTTACGCTTCTGTCATAATCACCGAAGCTAACAAGGATGCCTACAGGTCTTCAGGAAAATGCTCTGCCTTGTCTGCTTTATTTACCGTAGCATCCAAAACCAACTGTGATGTCACTGAATCCCTCACGTCCAGATTGCGTCCAGACCAAGTTCGGCAACGAGCGCCATCAAGAACGACGCACGGTCACTCCCGATAAGGCATGTATCCTCTGTCCTGGTCGGCATCAATTTTAGTTTGATTGACTGCGCCTGGAAGATAGGTCTTATGTTTAACAGATTTGACACAAACTACACCACAATGCATTCCCCACTAGCAAACAAAGGGTTTCCCGACTTGACCATTCAGATATGCTTCGACTATGAGCTATCATTGATCACTGAGACGAGTATCAGATACAAAGACGCGAACACTGACCTTTATCGACACATAAGCCCCAGCAACACAGATGAAAGCGCCAGCAAGAATGGTCAGCACTGCTAGTGTAGCCCCGATTGGTCGTTGTTTGATCCCGTCCATGCCACCCTTGAGATGGTATACGTCATGCAACCAGAAAAATCCGGCCAGACCGTACGTGTACCATGCGGCAAAGAGGGCGGCTGCGATGCCGATTAGGTAGGAGAATATCGGAACAACGATGGCGAGAATCGCGGCGATAGCTATGCCTGCAAAACATAGAAGAGTCCAGACCGTCCATCCGAGTAATGTATGAGAATGGATGTGCTCTGAATGGCGAAATATGCGGACAAACACCAGCTTAGCAGCTGTATGAGTGCACAGTCCGGCAGAGCTTCCCGAAATGATTTAGTATGGACTAGACTAAACTGCAAGGCATCACTGACAACAGGAAATTGGCGAGAGCAATGCCAAATGACGCCTTTGCCCATGCCGGAGGAAGAGAAAAGAGGACCGGGGACTGCATCGTGTTCCCAATGTAGACGTACAGAACTATACTGAAAACAGCATAAAATACTGTAGCGAAAACCTGCAGGCACCAGGCTGCCTGAAACTCGTCTTCAGTTACAACATAATCAAGTGCAGGAGCGTTCTGACCTTCATAGCGTCCTGGGGTCTACGCATCTCAGATATTAGAATAAAGAACCTATCAGAAGTCAGCTCCCGCAGAAATACCATGCACAAAGTCATACATGAAGTGCCCTAGTAAAGTATTCAGGAGTGTTGATTAACATCACAAAATTTCATACCAGCATATGCAAAAACCTACCGAGCAGATGAGTGATGCTGAACTCGAAGACATAAGAAAGTACGCACAGGATTTGTGACAGCCAAGAAGGCCTCGTAGAAGTTACTGGAGGCAGTTATAGTCAGCGACCGTCCAGGAACTGGGTTCGCTCCTGCTCCAATCATTGCAACAAAACCAGCCAGGGTTATAACCCCTGCACTGAGAAGGCCCATCCATGCCAAACGACCCAGTGTCCGCGGTAGTGAAATCAAGAAAGCGACGGCGGCGGCGATAATAACCAGATACATGCTACACATGCCCTGATTCGAAAGTGTTGACAGTGCCTGCTGGCTGGAAAGTAGTTCAGAGCCCTGTTTGGCATAAATCAGTCGCGAGGTGTTCAATTTGACGCGATGACGCACAGAACCAAATATAGCGAAAGCGACAGTTCCAAAGGCAAGTAGTTCCCGAGCCACAGGTCCGAACATAATGTATCCAGCATCACCTAGAGCATATCAGGAGTTTGAAAGCCATTGACGGTAGAATTGATTACCCATGGTGTGCACGTTGGAATGATTCAGCTTGAAGTCGATGAGCAACTTCGCAGTATAGAGGCCAAAGATACCAAGAAACACGATTAGAATAACAGCGGGCACGATGCCTAAAGAATTTGTAAAACGCTGTCCTTCATGAGAATCACAGAGCAGTGGGCTCACCAACAACTGCCAGTGCGCTCGGGAGAGACAGCATACCATTGCTGACAATTTCCGCTATCATGAGGAGGCTGACAGACTACGTTGATCAGGATTTTACTGCATGCAATCTCGGATAGACGCACCTGCCAGCTGAGTGTCTTGTATTGGATCTGATGGATGTCATCTTCAGCAAAAACATCTCCCGAATCTTGCTTTTCGGCAGATGTTGATGCTTTCTCGTCTGCATAGGATTGTCCATGCACTTCATACATCGAGTGGGACGCCATTCAACGAGGGCAGTAATATTCTAGTTTACGAGAGCATTCACGTTCTATAAGTAATGCGGAGTCCATCAGATAAGGACCGGGGCTTACCTATTCAATAAGTAGATATCGAGCGCCAAGGCTTCAGGCACCGCGCAGAGAACAAACGCATTCTGACAGTGTAACCGTTACAGTCGCCATTGATAGCACACCTATCACAGTCAAGTGATAATATGGTAACTGCGTACGGAGACCCGCTAGGATCTGACTAGAAGCGCATATGAACGCCAAGTATGCGCTGCACGTTCCGTTATTTGCCAGTCTAGTAGGCAGCGCCTGTTGGAATAGAAAACGTCAATTCGGCACCCGGAAAAGTCCAGGAGGCGGACGTAAAGGCAGCCGTCATGGTGTGTACGAACGATATCACAGGCCCAACATGATATAGTCGGTGTTGCGTGATTATTGGCCCTTGGAATGCAAAACGCGAACGAGCTTGCCCATGGATAAGATGGTGTGTACGTTCGATTTTTCAACTGTTCAATAGAATGGTTCAACTTGAAGTCCTAATAGGCATAGCAGGCGCTAAAAATACCGTGGAACCCGATACCAAGTAGGCATGACCCTAACTATGTCACTGCAGGGTCGACTCAGGCTGGTGCAAGTCATGTCTCAAGTTGACTCCCAAGGGAAAAATCACTCCAGCAATGAACGATGAGAACATGTCAATCCTGTGTAAGACCGATGCGTGGTACATATTGTATCGTGTTTCAGCGGTAGAGGGTCTTTTGGACGCGAACTCGCCTGATTGGCAGTGTAAGCTGCAGAAGTCGCGACGACACTGGAGGACTTATGATACTATTACTACTAAGGTCTCGTAACGGCTGTCACATGGAAGAACGAAGAGTAATAGGTTGGAAGCACGCATTATTGCGCACTGCGAGGGAGTTCAAAGCAAGGAGTGCTAGTATGAGACGATTGTGGGTGACAATATTAATGTTAATCCCAAAAGTCAGTTATGAATTGAGCCATGTGTTCCTGCGAGTCATTCATCGCTCACAAAGGGGGGTGTTTCGAACTGCGGCAATAACTGAACCGGGAGAGTCGGGGACTGGCGCCCGCGCCGCTACGAATCTTACTCTATCTGTTTCCGCCGGTTCAATCCAGCTGAGTCATGCAAAGATTTTACAAGACAAGGTGTGACATGTGACACGGCAGTACCAGTAGTAATTGCGCTCACCGTCTTTTCGCACTTTGAATGAAGTGCACTAAACTTAGTCGAAGTTCCACTTTTGTTGGACTGATCCATAAACTGGTGCACAATGGTAGGCAAGTCTCCCCTAGGTAATGATAGGCTAGACGGAAGATCGTTCCTTGACAATTGTAGTCGTTGTCAACCTGAAATCACGCAATGAATAACGCCATCCTCATCACATCACTAGTGAATCGCGTGCGCTGGACTTGGACCCAATATAAGGTGTGCTTGCTGCCTGAATTGACATTGCATCCTTAAGCCATCATGATTTTACTTCCCTCAGCTCAGCGCGCTATCATGGGTTTCACATTTGCCCATAGTCATGCTGACCCCGCCAGCTCACAGCACTTTCCGGATGTCGGTCTCAGGACTCCTGACACTGAGTCTGAGCACGATCGTCACGAGCTGGTTGTCGATCTCGGGGTTACTGACACTGAGCGTGACCCTCACGAGCTTCCTACGTTCAGTTCTGAAAGTCTCACAAAACCCACATCCACCGTCCTTTATCTACCTCCACTACTTTCTTCTCCACCTCACGAACTCGGGATACTACCTGATACGTCGCTAGAACAGCGGCCGACCTTCACCGAAACCCTTCTTCCAGATATAGACCCCGTATCACTGTCGTTGCACAAAGCTTTGCACCGTTTCCATCCGGCAACCCCACATTATGCCGAAGTACCATACCAGGAAGCGTTCAATTGGCATGAGCTTGAACTTCCGGAAGACGAGAAGCGTGAGTGGTACTGTGTCGTCTTTCGCAGCAAGCGGATACCCGGGAGCGACAGTGGACGTAAGTCACGATTATCCGTACTGGACCTTTGATCCATCTCACACGACTTACAGCCCTTTATGATGCCGACCAAAAAGCTCACGAGGAGGCGGTGCTTAACGGTGGGGTATGCAAACAATACCTTGTTCATTGTCACTGGCTCATCCTGACCTTGTTGTCCTGTAGCTCATCATGTATTGGTATGGGGTGCCAAATCCACAAACGGGAATGAACCTCGCAACCTGCATCTGGCAGTCCCGGAAACATGCGGTGGCTGCCAACTCGCACCCGCACCACATCCGTGCGATGGCGCTTGCAGCGGTTTCATACGAGATATATACTCTGGAGCGATACAAGCTCCGAAAGTTACGGGGAGAACGTGGGGTCACCATCGAACCCTTTGACGGAGCTGAAGTCGTTTGGTAATTCTCCAATATCAATTCTTTATTTTTATTTATATACCCTGGCAACGCTTTCGTTCCAGGGAATTAATACCTTACGCCGTTAGAGTTGTAACTTAGAAGGGACGCAGCGTTATACAGTTTGCTAATGGAAAAGCAGGTATGGAATGCTCAAAATTCGTTAACGTAGATCTGTCCACGACTCAATTGTGGCATGACTAGTGTCTGAACGCTGCGAAAGCAATCCCTCAATTTCCTCATAGCCAACACCGCCCCTCCCTGCAGGCGAACGACGCCATAGCATCCGTAAGACAGTCGATCTTTGTTCTTGTTGGGGCGGGTACTGGATGCTGCGCGTCTGGCTTGAGCGTTCTTTCGGTGTTGCTATGCCTGAGTTGGGCGTGGGGGCATGAAAGGTGGCTCATGACACTCCGTGATGCATGAAAGCGTAGTACCCGCCCGGGTGCTAGCACCCAAGCCAACCCGTATCTGCTGTACCCGACCCGCACGTCACCTGGGAGTTCTACACGGGCGTTCTCTACCCATGTCGGGCCCTAATTTGCACTACCGGGTCATCAATAGTAGAAGAACTCAACCATATGGTTTGACAGCGCGTGGAGGGGGGCATACCATTGGGGCCGGCCGCCAGAGAACTGGTGAGCCACAGTTATTGTCTCATATGCCGATATATGACGATATCTTTTCTTTGTATTGGAATACAAGGTCATTGATAAAACGACGTAAAGGCACCGCCATGAACGTAAATCACCCTGGGGTAACTAACGAGTTCTCTGATGGCGGTCAAGCTAGGGTTCATTCACATGTCACAGAAGACGATAACCGTGTGGGATACTTAATACCTTGGACTTGATATAAGGTGTGTCGGTAGGCTGTTTTACTTCCCTCAGCTTAACACGCCATCATGGATTTTACATTTGCCCCTAGTCATGCTGACTCCACCAGCGCACCACATATCGGTCTCAAGGCTCCTGACACTGAGTCTGAGCACGACCGTCACGAGCTGGTTGTCGATCTCGGGGTTACTGACACTGAGCGTGACCCTCACGAGCTTCCTACGTTCAGTTCTGAAAGTCTCACAAAACCCACATCCACTGTCCTTTATCTACCTCCACTACTTTCTTCTCTACCTCGCGGGCTCGGGATACTACCTGATACGTCGCTAGAACAACAGCCGACCTTCACCGAGGCCCGTCTCCCAGATATAGACCCCGTATCACTGTCGTTGCACAAAGCTTTGCACCGTTTCCATCCGGCAACCCCACATTACGCCGAAGTACCATACCAAGAAGCGTTCAATTGGCATGAGCTTGAACTTCCGGAAGACGAGGAGCGTGAGTGGTACTGTGTCGCCTTTCGCAGCAAGCGGCTACCTGGGAGCGACAGTGGACGTAAGTCACGATTATCCGTACCTGGGCCTTTGATCGATTCATCTCACGTGTACAGCCCTCTATGACGCCGACGAAAAAGCTCACAGGGAGGCCGTGCTTAGCGGTGGGGTATGTAATTAATACCTTGTTCATTGTCACACTGGCTCATCCTGACCTTGGTGTCCTCTAGCTCATCATGTATTGGTATGGCGTGCCAAATCCACAAACAGGCATGAACCTCGCAACCTGCATCTGGCAGTCCCGGAAACATGCGGTGGCGGCCAGCTCGCACCCGGAACATGTCCGTGCGATGACGCTTGCAGCGGTTTCATATGAGGTATATACTCTCGAGCGACACAAGCTCCGAAAGTTACGGGGAGAACGTGGGGTCACCATCGAACCCTTTGACGGAGCTGAAGTCGTTTGGTAACCAATATTGATTCTTCATTTGTATTTATATACCCTCACAATGCTGTCGTTCCATGGAATCAATACCTCATGGCAATCAAATGTCGATTTGTAACTTAGAAGCAATGCAGTGTTATACAGTGTCCCAATGGAAAGCAGGTCTGGAATGCTCAAAATCCGTTAACGGGTATCCGTCCACGACTCGATCGTGTCATGGCTAGTGTTTGAACGCTGCGAAAACAATCCCTCAATTTCCTCATGGTCAATGCCGCCCCTCCCCGCAAGCGATCGCCGCGATAGCATCCATGAGACAGTCGATTGTTGTTCTTGCCGAGGTGCGTGCTGCGTGCTGCGGGTTTGGCTTGAGCGTTCTTTCTTTGGTGTTGCTGGTTGTGATGCCTGAGTCGGGCGTGGGGGCGTGAAGGGTTGCTCGTGGCTCTCCGTGGTGCGTGATGTTGCGTGGTCTGCGGAAAGCTTTGGCGAGACGAGTTGAAACACAATGAGATGATTTTTTTCATGTGGGCTTACCGTCATCCCCTGTGTTTTCACCTGCTCCATTTGTAAGTCGGCCATGCCAGGGACCGCAGGGGATGATGTTGTACCCCGGAGCGGTGAAATAAAAATTCCCGAGGCGGGAGCGAAGACCCCTGTTCCGCCTTGGCCATTCTGGGGAGATGAGGATTGTTGAATGGCATGTCCGGATACAGGTGAACCGCGAGGGGGCCCATCATGAAGGTCATATTGCAGGTGTGCGTCAGGTGCGTTATTTTTTGTTTCTTGTTCGTCAGTGACACCATGGAAAGAAGGCGAATACGGGACGGGGCCATCGGGCTCTTCAAAGGCGGGAGGAAACGTGCTCGATGCATGCATGCTAGGAGTTTGCTGGTTGGTCAAGCTAGGGTCAGGCAAGGTCTTTCTCAAGAATGGCTGCCAGCGGAAATCAAGGGCGTCCAAGTCAAGCTCGTACGATTCTGGCTCCAGAGGGTCAGACAGTGACGGATCTTCAGTCGGAGAATCGAAGTACACTGGTTGAGAGACGGTATATGCCGGTCCAGGGGTGGAAAATATATTCATCATCAGCTCGTTCTCTTGGAAGTCAGGGGTCAGTGAGTTAGGGCCAAGAGTGTTGAAAGCAATAGATGATCCGCGGGGTAAAGAGGACAAGAAAGTCTCCGTCTCTGGCATAGTTCGACGAACGACAGGGGAGGATGCGAAATTGGTATAATTGACACTTGCGTCGTTAGACACAAGTGATGTGCTCATGGGCGCGGAGATCTGCTGTGATTTTGATGGGCGGCCTAGGTTAGATGTTGCATTTGAAACACCGCTGTATTGTAGAACGGCCAACGAGCCAGGAGTAGAAAATGGACGAAATCCGAGGGTGCCTTCTCTGAGGTGGAATGCCTGTATCTCCGCATTGACAGTCGTCGGGGCACAAGGTAGCAACCCGTCGTGACAGAAAGCGGGCTTAGCAGAAGGTGGACGTGATATTTGATGAGATATATCCGCACCCGGTACATCGGCATCGAACGGGGAGAATGCGAACACGCGATTTGTACCGGCCTCTTGAGAACATGGTCGAGGTGAAGCGTTTCGAGTTCTGGCTGCCATCTTGTCTTCGTGAATCGGAGAAGGGGGAAGCAACTCTCGAAGTGGATGCTCGGGTTCCAAGGCACTGAATGTACTAGCAAGCCACAAAGGTAGGGCCTTGGCCGGCGCCTGATGCGGCAATAGCCAAGTTTGGGTTCCATGAGTAGAAAAGCGCGCGCATATAGCGTACCTTTCGATATGCTTTGACTTCGCGCTGCACTATGGGAGACTTTGACGGCCTTTTGTTCATCTTCAACACAGAGAAGTCCCTTCCAAGTCTACCTTCGTGGCTATATGCGTCCACAGGTGTCTTGGGGAGATCATAACTGCTGACGGAGGAAGACCCGGAGGAGCGCGCGCGCTTTCGATATGTTATCGCATCAGAACTGTACGAATGTGTAACGTGCACCTGGGCAAGCATCCGATCAAAACGAGTATTAAGTCCCAGGGTCTTTCTGCGTTTCAGAGGTCCTGGCATATTCCCTGATAAAACGTTGTACCCATAGCGTACCATCACTGTGTAATATAAACATACCAGCCCCTCCTACTCCTTTGTAGATGATCGGTGAAATGCTGAAACTCCAGTATTTCGAGCAGGCAGTAAAGTATCAAATTATGGCTCACCTAGCATGGCTCAAAAAGCCGATATTCGATGCACTGGAGAAAGAGTCGACCTCGGAGGCGTCGTACTGCAATAATGATCGATGACCGGGCATCGCTGAAAATTTTGAAATGCCTGTTGGCCTTCCGTTTCGCTCCAACTCGGACGCCTGATCAAAGGATTAAATGATCTCCTCCCGGATCAGTGTCTCGTCGATCCGATCTATAAGGGTTGCCACATTCGACCTTTACTGGCTTACATAATGCTACCTACCAGACGTGGCACCCACCTGCATGCCGGCATCAGATTAGCTTTATATATGAAGCGCCGGATGCTTACGTTCACTGGCAAGTTATCCTCTTCACTGACTGTCGCTGGTGCAGTAGGTGTGATTTCCCCCCTGTCAGATATTACTTGTCTCTGATGCGCAGACTGAGCAGCAGGTAGCCGCAAGGACAACCATCCGGATTCCATCACGTAGTGTGAGATATTTACTTTCGCTGGTCAGCTTCATAGCGATAAGTTCTTCGGATCCCCAGGTGGCCTGATTTTCAAGTACATGGATTACAAGAAATCGGTATTACCCTCCTTCACTGGAGCAGACGACCCTCCAGTGAATTCCCTCAAGAAAGCATTTAATTCTGCCGAAGCCGAGCTCCCTCTTTACCCTGCATACGAGGGAGCCGAAAGTTCGAAATAGATGGCAGAAGGGCGCATTTACCGCCTTGCTTGCTATCTGCCTCGCAACCCTTTTGCTACAGAGATACCAACCTCCCCGGCACCTGCACGCGCACCCTCAGACGCAGACACGTAATCCCGCTTATCTCATAGAAGCGGAACATGGTGCCGTTGCTACTGAGAACAAGCGCTGTTCGGATATAGGTGTCGACGTCTTGAAGGAAGGAGGAAACGCTGTTGACGCCGCTATCAGCGCTGTTTTTTGTGTTGGCGTGGTCAATATGTTTTCGTGCGTTTTCTGCGTCTTCGAGAATTCATTTTTTGATGTATATTAGTTCGGGCATAGGTGGAGGGGGATTCATGACGGTTCGCATCCCACCCTCGTCTGAGGGTGGTAGTTCGGAAGTATATACCATTGATTTCAGAGAAACCGCGCCTGCCTTGGCAAATAGTACCATGTACAAGGATGACCCAGATGCCGCGCGATGGGGTGGATTAGCAGTTGGTGTTCCTGGTGAAATGCGCGGACTCCAGGAAGCTCACGGACGCTGGGGGAAATTGCCATGGGCTAGACTTGTGCAGCCTAGCGTAGACCTTGCTGCCGAATGGACGGTTGACATAGAGCTGGCACGACGTCTGCAGGTAAAGCGACGGGCATGCGAATTTGATGCGCTGATTGATTACATGCCCTTCAGATGTTTGCACCACTTATATTTTCTCAGGAAGACTGGAGACCGATCTTCGCCCCAGAAGGACGGATGTTGCTTGAAGGCGAGACTATTAGACGGACGAATTACTCACGCACCCTTTCTGCTATCGCATCGGCAGGGACCCGATGTTTTCTATAAGGTTCGATACTCGATGTGGTTCATGTCGGGGCTGCGGTTAAGTTATCATTGAGTAGGGCCCCTATAGCTGACTCCATCATACGCAAGATACAAGCCACAGGAGGAATAATGACCAATGAAGATCTAGAGAACTTCACCGTGAAGGTGGACCGTGCTCTCCAAGGGACATATCATGACAAGAAAGTGTACACTAGCCACGCACCTACTTCAGGACCCGTGCTCCTCCACATCCTGAACCTCTTGGAACGCTATGATCTCATCGGTGAAGGTCGAACTGGCTTAAACATTCACCGCTTCGTAGAGGCCCTGAAGTGTGAGCAAGCGCCTTCCTTCGACTTGTTTTTTGAAGTACTGACAGTGTGACGTCAGTCGGTTTTGCAGGCTCGGCGAGTCCTCTTTTTCCAGGTTTCTTACAACCAGTCTCACAATGCACTAGCACGAGAATTGGTGACCTGCCATATGTTACCAATGGAACAGCCCGCGTCGCCGAAATATCCACGAAATCTTTTGCAGATGCTGTGGCAGCTAACCTCACTGATGTATGATTTTCCTGTGCTTTGTTGCTTTGCCGTTTCTGGATGACAATCTAGGATCGTACCCATCCCCCCGAATACTATAACCCAGAGTTCGACGTCAAGATTGATCATGGAACCGTATATGGCGTGCTTCTTGTCCATATCAAATGCTAATGTGTTCCCAGAGTCATACATCTGTGGTCGACAAGGACGGTATGGCCGTAGCATTGACGACCACAGTGAATCTGATATTCGGATCCATGGTGCTCGACCCCGAAACTGGTATTATCCTGAATGATGAGGTGAGTTCTCATACGTGCTCGGAAGCTTCTTCTAACAATGTGAGTAAGATGGACGATTTTGCGGTTCCCTGGAGAGCCTAATGGCTTCGGTCTATGGCCCTCACCATGTATGCAGATCAAACTCCACCGTATCGTCGCACCAAGTTAACCATCACCTCAGATAATTACCCCGAGCCCGGAAAACGCCCCCTATCCTCAACGACACCAACGATCGTCGAAAACGGAGACGGTTCATTTTACCTAGCCATTGGAGGTTCCGGAGGCGGACAAATCTTCGGCGCTGTCCTACAAACCATGTTAAACCTCGATTGGGGAATGGACGTCAGCGAAGCCATAGAAGCTGGCAGAGTTCATGACCAACTATACCCCCTAGAAGTAAACGCCGATGATGTCGTGCCTGATATTTTGGTGAATGCCCTCATTAGCCGCGGACACAATATCACAGGCATGTCGTCATCTTTTCGGAAGGAATCTTTTTTTGACACGCGTGCTGTCTTAGTGTCAGATATTAACCGCATCGCTGCTGTCGTACAAGCGGTGGTTCAGAAAGATGGCAAGATATTTGGTATGTTGGGCGTGACACTACTTGCTTGATGCGGGGTGACTGACGACGTGTACAGCGGCCAGCGACTCGAGGAAAAACGGGATCGCCGCGGGGTATTAATCGCTCCTGTGTCACTCCTGCGGTCCGTCGTCCGATACGATGATCAGCATCAGCCAAGTAGCAAATAATTTAGTAGCAATTGCATTTTATGCCAGCCTCCAGGTCTAGAGCCTCCCGTCATGACGTGAGACCAAATACGGCATTGTTTAGTATCAGCTTTAGAATTAAACAGACGCAAACAAGTACAAACTGACACGCTTCACTCCATCCTTCTGCCAGGTGGTTGCAGAGAAGCTTTAAGAAGCAATTTCAGATTCTCGATTTGAAATGGACAGTCCAGACTGGGACCTCGTTTCTTCGTACGCTGGCCTGCTGTGTTTGGCTTCCATCTCCATCTTTGTCGGAGCGCACGGGTCCCTTCCAGTGCGTATTATACCCTCGAACTGGACCATTAATGCCTAATGTATTCGCTAGACCCCAAAGAAGTCGACAGAAAGCACGCCCAAAAGCTTGTTGCAAGATGAAGAAGACGAAGATGAGGACATACCAGACCGTCTCTCTTCCGGAGACGCATGGCTTTTCCCAGTCGTGAGTTCCTCCCTCATGACACGCATTAAAAAAAATGGCTGAACAGTCCCAGGCAGGCTCAGTTGCCTTATTCGGGATGTACGCCATCGTAAAATACTTTGGAAAAGAATGGATAAACTGGCTGCTCGCATGGTATTTCTCGATCGCAGGCGTGGGCAGCGTGTGGAAAGTAAGTCGCGTCGATCATGCTGCTTCCTCCCTTGACCTCGTGTTTTAGTCCGCTACGTCGCTTACTAGATCCGTCGTCGGTTATGAGCGGTGGAAAAAATTTGATCGAAACAGAGTGTTGGTTCTGAAGGGTCCACGGGGTTTGTGCTTTTATACTTGTGGGCTGATGGCGTCATTCTGACAGGGTTTTTCGCGTAGAATTGATTTCTGTTTCGTTGCGGACCCCGACGATCGTTTTGTTTCCTCTTGCTTTGATACCTTCTGTTTTGTATAGCAGATCAGAAACGAGCCGTAAGTCGGCTCTTTTAACGGATATACTGGCGCTTTCGTTTTCGCACAATGCGATATCGCTGCTCAAGCTCGACTCGTTCAAGACGGGATGTATTCTGCTGTCAGGACTGTTCTTTTACGATATTTACTGGGTATTCGGTACCGACGTCGTAAGTGGCTTACTCGGCTTGGAAGACGCCGCTGATGGGTCTTAGATGCTGACAGTAGCCACCTCTCTGGACATTCCCATCAAATTGCTGTGGCCGAAATCGCTAGCGTTTGCGAGCGAGCGAGGGTACACAATGCTGGGTCTAGGGGACGTCGTGATCCCCGGGACATTCGTCGCCTTGGCACTGCGTTATGACCACACACGTGGGACGAATTGCAAAGGCACGAAATCGAAGCCATACTTCTATGCGACCCTGGTAGCGTACATTGGTGGGCTTGTCACTACGATGACTGTCATGCACGTGTTCGGCAAAGGCCAGCCCGCTTTGCTTTATTTGAGGTATGTGTTTTTTGCGCTCAAATAGCCACTAGTGCTACTTCTGAGACTGCTTCTGGCGCGCTTTAGCCCCGCTTGCATGTTGTCCATGGTTGGGATAGCGTTTATTCGAGGAGAGTTCTCTGATGCTTGGAATTGGATTGATGAACCCGAATTGCGTGGGACGAATGGGGACAAGAAGGAATCAGAGACCCTGAGGGATGGGGAGGATGGGAGTGTGGAGCAAGCGGATGTTGGTTCCCAGTCGAAGAAAAAGAGCAAGAAACGGGTGCAATGATTACGGAAATAGAGGGTTTAAGGATACATAGGTTAATAGTAAGGATACCCCGAGCACTTGTAGCGAAGCGAGGAGGTACAGGCTATGCTATAGATCTGGATCTTATTCGGAGAAATGATCACGCTGAGTGGCGCCAAGTGGTGGTGAGTGGGTTCACACTGTATGTGGAGGGCGGCGGTGGATGAAAGTGGGTTGGCGATGGATCACACGCACGCCTTTTTGAGTTTGAATTGACTTGGTTCTCGTGTGGTTAACATTGGTGATTTAAGTTTGGATTACCTTGCCGTGTGTTGTAGAGTCGGAGATTTTAGAGCATTGATGAGTTGTTGAGTGATGGTGGCGCGGCGTCCTGAACTGCCGAGGTTGTATACTGGAAGAGTTGTTCGCACGGGTAGTGAGAGTGGTCCCTACGGGTAGGTGGATGACGTGGTAGTTGCGTGATGTCAAGGTGAATGCGGGCCGAATGGATGGTGATTGGATCAAAGCCGGGCAGGGCGGTGATGACGGGAGAGATTCTAGACCTGGGTGGCTCATGAGAGGTACGAGCCCTGGGTTCGGACATGGGATCTGCGTCTAAAGTGGGGAAGGGTAATTGAAGAAAAGCGGGAACTATAAAAGTACAATGTGTGTGAGTACTCACATGACTACCTAGTGGGGAGAAGGGGAGTCGTTACTAGATGCCCTTCACCACAGATGCGAGCGCTGATTTAATTGATGGAGGAGGAGTAGTAAGTGGATGAATGTGGGGATTGTACGGGAGTGGAAGGATATAATTAGGAAGAGGAAGTTCCGTCCGGCTTGGCAGTAGAAGAGATGTGAAGAGTGTGAGAGAAAGATGAGCAGGAGAAGAAAGTGGGTGACGGCTTGTAGACAAAAATAAGATGAAGAGAAATTTCATTCGAGAAAGCAAAGGGGAAGAGCGAGATTATATGAAAAAGAGATCTGATGGCACGCGCGCAGTTTGTATGGGTGACGAGTTGGAATAAATTGAAAAAAATTAAAAGATCGTCTAGGATAGTCGGGAATTATAAAACTGACCGGAATAGGAAGTATTGGAAATCCGCGGCTGAAGTGGATCGCTGAGGTGTCGAAGAGGGTGTAGATGGGTCACCATGCGGCATGTTGGATGGAGTAATTTAGTTCGGAGAAGGAAGGAGCGTACGCCACCGAAAATTATACAAGACCCCGTACACCTTAAAGACATGTGAATTATTGGGCAGAGGGGACGTATCCTATTACAAAGTGAAGCGTAACGAGTGTCAGGGGGTAAATTGACGGACCGTAACTAGTGCCTTGAACACTTGAGTCGAGAATCGTTTCTCCTCCATCATCCATGGTTCAAACAATTGCTTTTGACGATAATAAAAATATCGTAAATCCATGGCCAGTGTCAGAACGACCTACTCTCAATACTTCTTTCCCTATCCCATCTTCAGAACCTAGCTCTCTTTCTTCACCATCTCCTTGGTCCATGCTTTCAGATCCAAATCACCACATCTCATCAAACGAATGGAATTCTCTATTCTCTGCTCCCCTAAATCCATCCGTATTCGCTACTTTGGCTGCAAACGGCGTATTCCCTGTACCGAGACCACAACAACAACAATACAACGAACATCCTCCTTCATCTTGGTCACATGCTCCTAGACCAAGACCTCCCCCAGATCATTCTCTTGACAACCTCCACTCAAGACCTCCAAATCCTCGTCGTATCTTGGTCAGTCTTCCCCTATCCTTCATCCCTCCTCCCTAACATCACCTTTAGAACAACGATGCTGCCCTCTTGACCGTCAATTTATCAAGACGTCCTGACTCTTCCTTCCCTCCTGCGGACCTCCTATCCCCTTCATCCACAAATTTTTCTATTTTCGATCATCCAGTCGAACGTTCTAATATTGGTTTGCCCCCATCACTATGGATGTCCCCCGCTTCAACCACCCCATCCACGCCCTTGTATTCACCCCTAACTCAGCTCACGATACCCTCACATCCAGAGCCTTCCCCCCTTTCTTCAAACAGACCTTCTTCCCCATCCACCGCAGATTCTTTGAACATCGAGTCAAAATCTTCCATATTCAGCGATATTTTCTCCGACGACCTCTTTGGCTCCCCAAATCCAGATCCATCCCAGAGTACATTCACCTCTCCCAGGCTCTCTGGTTCACCCGACCTTGAATCCACCCCACCTTACGATGAGAGCGACCCAGAAAAACTTGCAAAGCAAGATCCTCTTGCCACTCAAGTCTGGAAGATGTACGCAAGGCAGAAGGCAAATCTCCCCCATGCTCAGAGAATGGAGAACATCACTTGGAGAATGATGGCCCTCGCATTAAAGAAGAAGAAAGAGGAGGAGGATGCAGCAAACGCGACCTCAAAAACAGACGTCAAATCAGAAGCCGCCGCCACCCCTATCCCCCCACCTGACCGTGACGACGAGGAAAGAGGGCGAAGAATTGACAAGGGTAAAGGGAAGGTCCAGGTCGTTGGGTTTGACGGCACAAATCAAGATGGCGCAGAAGATGACGAGTCAGTCCTCATTTATTACGTGATAGTAGCCATCCTTCTGACGCTCATCTAGTATCGTCGCCATGGACTGGCGTGCCATGAGCAGATCTCGGTCTCGGATATCAATGGACTGGAGACCTCAAAGCCGTTCCCGTTCTAGGCCTCCCCAGTCCACCGCCTTCTTTGATCATCATGGTATGATGTCTGCTCAAGCTGATTCCCGATATCAATTCCCATCCCATCCCAACGTCGACAAGTCCATCGACAGACGCAATAGCTATTCAACTAGAGATTCGCATCTTGAAGGCCTCGCATCCTCCCCCAGCATACCCATACCTGGTACATCCGCCCATCGTTCTTATCCGGGCTCTTCTTCGGCACCCCGTTCGGGCCTTTCTGGTACCCTTCCCGCTGTTTATGAAGGTCAAGTCGATCATGATCCACACTCATTCTCTCACACGCTCCATCACGACCCGCAACTCGACCAGCTCAACCATTCCTCCTCTGCGCTCAATACCCCCGCTTTCCACCCATCCTCGCTCCCCTCTTTCGGGTTCCACGGAGGTTCGAAGCTACTGCCAGATCAGTCACCCAAAGCACGTGCGTTCCCCAGGCACGTGCGAAAAACGAGCTTCGATCATACAGTCAAACGGGAGGGTTTATTCACCGGTGTCAGCGGCAGACACCAGGTCAATGGAAAGCCCTTGTCACCCGACAGTCTCGTTGGGCAGAAACGGAGAGCAGAAGCACCACTCCCAGAGAGCATGCTACGTGCAGATCCCTCCAATGTGGACGGCAATCCCCGCACCACTCAGGAGCCAGATCAGTACGTGAGCACGAGTCCCTTCCCTTCTACCCCTTTCAATTTCTGCTTCCCGCGGGACTACGGGATGTTTGATATGAACGGTGGCTCACATAACGAATTCTCGCATATGCTCCACGCCACTGATGATTCCCATTCGTCATTCCACGATTCTGTTTCGCATTCAATGAATGGTTCTGCTTACGGGCCGTCTTCGGGTGTCAATGAAGGTCTATCTGCAGCAGCTGCGGCCGCCAGTGCCGCAATGGCAGAGGGATACCGTAATCTGAGCGCCGCTGCCAACTTCCAATCTGACGACTACAGTCATCTGCTTGGACTTCCGTTCGGCAACCTAGACGCTAGCGTCAGCTTGGCGCAAGGCCCATATACGGTCGATCCCACGCAGATTCTTCCAGTGGAGCATGGAGACGGGGTCTTGCAAAGCTACCATGCTAGTCCCTCAAGTGACGGATGGGGCAATGGCCTTACGTCCAGCTCCACTGCATCACCCGAGCCATATATAACCTCGAGCGCTTCCTCACCTCCATCAGTAGAGGGGGCCACCACGGGTTCCAACTCACGAAATCAGATGCGGAAGATCGCGTCGTCTAAACGCATCGCTCAGGAAATTCGGCGCAAGAAGTCAAACTCGGCGATGAGCCCCACAATCGGGACGGTCTCGCGATCAGCGACGAGCACCCCGGATCTAAGTACGAGGGAGGGGAGCGCTGGGACTGCCAAAGGCAGTAGCGACGACGGGGATCAGCCGCCTACTTCGTGTACGAATTGCCAGACGACAAATACTCCCCTTTGGAGACGCGATCCGGAGGGACAGCCTTTGTGTGCGTTAATTTTGCCGCTAATTTTTGGGGTTAAAACTGACGGGGTCTCCCTACAGGTAACGCATGCGGTCTATTTTTCGTGAGTGAATTGACGTACAGTTGACTGCGTGTGGTGCTGATCCAAGAAAAGAAACTGCATGGTGTCGTTCGTCCGCTGTCTTTGAAGACGGACGTGATTAAGAAGCGGTTCGTAATTTTTTTTGGGGATGTGGCGAGGTGACCTGATGGTGTCATGCCAGGAACCGCGCTTCTGGTGCGCCCAATGGAAATGCACGTAAAGGGGGCGCTGGATTGCCTAAACTTGCCTCATCGAATACTCGGCCCCGTGCGTCGACTACCAGCACGGTGCCGACTGGGTTTGCGAGTGGCCGAGGAACGACGACTGCAAGTAGAGTGGGGCTGGGCCCGTCTCCCCCGGTAGCCATGAAGAGACAACGCCGTACGTCGACGAGTGGACAGATGCCCACAGTTCCGACGTCTCGAAGGGGCAACGAGGGTCTGTGAGTCAAGGGGGGGACCGCTTAATGAATCTCGATCCGATCTGTATGACGACTGCTATGGTCCGCATGATATTTTTTTCTTTCCTTGCCCGGATCGCAGGATGGTACGTAGATATTCAATTGACATAGATTATTTTCCATCCGCTTCATCTCTTTGCTTGCATACGTGTACACATGTCTTGATCTGTCTTGCATGATTATGTTCTTCCGGTACGATGTTATTCCCAAAGAGGTGTAGAATACGACCCTAGCAGCACGGTTCCTACCCTAGGTTGCACACGCGAATTTGTATCAGAAATTGCGCTTCTGTTGTCCTTGGCACCGGCGAGACAAAGTTTTGCGTCAAAGCAATTGCAAGTGTTTTTTTTTTTTCGTGATTCACTACGTTTGTGACATCAGACATCATCCAACCTGGCTTCATTCTTCAAATATGTGCCTCCTCCTCCTCCCCAACGCTCCCCGATGCCGCCGACCTCCTTCTCAAACGGCCAGCTCCAGCCTGTAGCATCCAAAGACCTTAAACAATCCCGCCGCGTCTCACGTACTGACCTCGATTTCGAACAAGCCCTTCGTAACGGGGGCACAGTCAAGCTTAAAGAAAGTCTTGATATCAATACTCTAGGCGTATCAGACAGCCCTGCACCGTCCGCGCATGAATTCACTTCGCCTACACCTCCATCGAGAGAAAGAGAATTACGAACACAACGCGCTTTAGTACCGCCTACACCTGTCATCGTCCCTCCAACCCCGTCTCCAACCCCCAGCCCCTGCCCAGCAGGACCCGGCCCCTCCAGCGCCCGATGCAGCTCCACGACCTCCTCCAACGACGTCTTCTACGATGCCGAAGACCCAGATATGCAAACCAGGCGTCGGTCCTTGTATCGCGCTCCTGGGACGTCTAGTAGTCCTGACCTCGCGACGCTCGTGAGGAAGGCGAAGGAGAGGGGAGGGGTTGTTCCGCAGGTGGTGGAGAAACGCGTGGAGCAGCCTCCGCCGTTGCCTAGTGCGTCGAGAGTTGGTGCGCCGCGTCCGAGATCGTCGACTTCTGCGGCGCAGGGACAGGGACAGGGTCCTCCGACGTTGCATGTTACGCCTGCGGCTAGGCCTTCGAAGATTGGGTGTAGGGAGTTGTCGAGTCCCGGGAGTTCGGAGTGGGTTATGCCTAGTCCGAGGCCGCGGAGTGGGAGTACGAAAGATAATGGTGATAAGGTGAGCTTCCTTCTTTTTTTTCTTTCTGTGTGTTTTTAGCTGCGAGGGATTGAATGGGGGTTTTAGGTACTACCGAAGAATACTGTGAGAGCCAAGACGAGCGCGTTTTTGGGTAAAATGCTGGGTCAGTCGTCTACCCGGGATCGGTCGGTGAGTGTGGTGGGCTTTGGGGTGAGCGTGGGCTCATGCGATTATGTTGTTTAGAGGACGGATGCTTCTTTGACGAGTTCTCCACGTTCAAGACCGTCTTTTGTGGATAGCTTTGTACCTCCTGTGCCCCCGCTACCTGACGACACACCCCGCTCGTCTGCCGTATCCGCCACCGCCACCCCTGATGTTTTCGCGAGTTCCTATACGGGTTCTACGGATCACAAACCCCTACCTCCCATCCATCCCGGTCGTCCAGCCAGTGATGATTCAGACGATCGGTCGCTTGTCGTAATCGACCCCATGTCACGAACACGAGATCGAACGCCGTCTCCTGACACGCGTCCAAACGACAAACCAAAGCCAGAGGGCAGGTTATTAGTCATAACAAGCGACGGAGCATGAGCGTGAGCGACATCGATTTACAAAAACTAAACACCCCTTCTTCCCCTGCGCCCACGCTTCCTCCCAAAGACTCTGCCCCTTCGACTGAGTTCCAGGCTTGGGAATCTTCTTCGTCGCTTCACGGGATTCTTAGTGATTTGAAGGGTGTTTTGTCTCAGCTGGATCCGGAATCTGGGTCGTCTTTGGATTTGCGAGACCCTTCTACGCCTGCGAGACGGGCTGCTTATACGCCGCGGTTGAAGACGGGGGGTATTCAGACGCCGGAGTATAGATATCAAGGGGATTCTTCGAAATCACCGGTGTTGCCGCCTGTACCGCCGTCCACTCCCATTGTAACGTTGCCCACGCGGTCGTCGTTGGATTTTGATACGGAAATATCATCACCCTCGAGAGGCGTACTTGCTGTGGACTCTATCGTTCCGCCACGCTCGTCTTCGCTTCAAACGCCTGCACGGTCTAGTTCCGGGTCCGGATCCGGAGCGATCGGTTCGCCACGAGTAAACGCACTTCGGCACGGGTCGAGTCCGTTGAGGAGTAAAGGATACGGTAACCAGATGCAGTCGTCATACCGCGACATGTCTCGTCTTCGCGTTCAACAACATTCTGTGGCTTCGAGTTCGGAGCCTTCTTTGATCCCTGTGGGCGATGATGGACGGTCGTGTAAGCTGTGTTTGCGTTTGTGCTTGTGCTTGGATGATGCTGATGATGATGTGTCGTTAGCTTCGGCTCATCAGGAGCTCACGACTAATGATCTCGTTCTCAACCGTTATGCGTCCAATCCGTCATTCGCACGGACGGATGATACGGATGTTGAAGAGAAGGGCAAGGACTTGGCTGCGAAGTGCTATACCGAGGACGAGGAGTTTTTGGCGAAGGAGAAGATTGCGGAGTGGTTGGGCGGGCAGTAAGCATTTCGTTTTTCATTCCACGCAACTCATCGAGAACGTGTTGCGACAGTGGACAAGTCAACAAGATAGCGCTCCATCACTACATGGGTTACTTTGATTTTACGGGACTGCGGCTTGATAATGCGTTCAGGTGGGTGGCTGCGGATGTTCCGGTGCATCGTGTTGATCGGTCTCTATAGACGTCTCTGTGCAAAGCTGTATCTCAAGGGTGAGACTCAACAAGTGGATCGAATTCTCGAGGAATTCAGTCGACGTTTCTGGGATTGCAACCCTACGCGTTTATACGGCAGTGCCAGTGCGTGGACAGTTATGCACCCATCACTCGTGCTAACCTAATCTTTAGGCGTCGTCCATGCGGTCGTCTATTCTATTCTCCTCTTGAACACCGATCTCCATATCGCAGATATTGCAAACAGGATGTCCAGGAGCCAATTCGTCCGCAACACGATAACAGCTATTCAAATGCAGACTCACCCGAGTCGCTACGGCTCGAGCCAGGATCTGAACGACGACAATAGCAGTGGGCCGCCCACGGCCTCTGATGGCACTGAGACGCAGTCGCTCGCTCGGTCAAAGAGAAGCGGTAGTATAGCAAGCTGGAACAGTATCTCCAAAGATACATTCTTCGCTTCGGCTGGGGTTTCTTCTGCTGTTTCGACAACGCAGCCGTCGCTGAACAGCAGTACCACATCTTTCCACCACTCTTCTGGTCCAGAATCGAAACCTCCGAGTACCGCTCCCTCGACAGTTGCATTTGATAGGAACTGGGAAATGGACATGGAGAACCTTCTCAAGGTAGCTAGATCATTTGATTCGGACAAGCCTTCTGGTACTCATGAATCTTGGTAGGAGATGTATGCTGCAGTCAAGAGTCAGCAGATCTTGCAGCCCCTAGGAACCACGTTCATGGCTCGCGTTTCAACGTCATCTCTCAGTCCAGGGGCAGCGCATCTCATCGGTCGCAATCGCAGCTACCGCGGACCATCAGATCGCCTCACGACGCTCAAACGAGGTAGCATCCGGGGCATTCAGTCGATACTCACGCCAAGCTATAGTCCTTATAGCAGCAATAGCAGTATTGATGGACGAGTCAGCCCGTCACCTAGTTTTGCAATTTCGACTCGTGAGGTAGGCATTCGAGAGATTTGACTGTATGGGATACTGACAGGTTTGCGGCAGGGCATGCACAGCTCTATGGGTAATTTCTTAACCCCTGCTCTCGGTTTCGCGTCCAACTTGTCGCATACGATCATCAGGGAACAGGAGGATGAGGACCGAAGCTACCGCAGTCATGATACTAGCTCGACGACTATTAGCATCACTGATGAAGAACTCGCGCTTCTTGGGGCGCCATGGGCCAAGGAGGGAATGCTTTGTCGCAAGCAGTACTGGGAGTCCGCGGGCAAGAGAGCAAAGTCTAAGAACTGGATGGACGTTTTCGTGGTCATTCAAAGAGGGGAGCTGAACATGTTCACGTTTGGAGATCATGGTGGAGGTTTTTCTGCTGTCGTTGGTGGCGGAAATTGGCTGGTGCGTGATTTTTGGGGGTTTCCGATCGCTTAGTTGACCCCCTTTCGCAGGAAAATGCCCATTCTGTTGGCACGGTGCAGCTGGCCCATTCGCTAGCCCACGCATTGCCTCCACCAGGCTATAACAGGCAACGTCCCCACTGCATGGTCTTAACCTTGTCCAACGGCGGCGTATTCTTTTTCCAAGCTGGTACAGAGGAGCTTGTCAACGAATGGGTCTCGACGTGCAACTACTGGGCGGCACGTACCAGCAAAGAGCCATTAGCAGGTGGCGTCTCAAACATGGAGTACGGCTGGAATCGTGTCACCGATGTTTTGCATGGACGCTCTGCATCTGACGAACAAAAAACCGAATACGATCGCGCTGATTCGATGAGCGTACGGAGCGGGCGCAGTGGCCGAAGCAAGCTCGGGTGGAAAGAGAGTGCCGCTACCGTCCGTGCCCATTCGCCGTGGTCGGAGAGATTGTTCATCAACGATTGGAAGCCTCCTATCCCGCCCTCGATATCTAGCATTCACGACGAAGAATCCCAGCTCGAAGCCCTTCAGAAATATGTGCATATGTTGAAGAAGGATTTTAAGCATCATACCGAACTGAGAGAACCGATGGCTGCTCTGGTTTGTCCTGTTGATCTCGCCACTCGCGCTAAGCTCATCTCTGTTTTAGTATGTACCACGTTCAACGAACGGAACGAAAGCCCAGAGTAATTGGGAGAAGAAGTCGCAATTCCTGCTTACGGAAATCGTAAAGTACGACTCCTACGTTGACTCACTGCAATTCGCCATGAATCTGCGTCTGAAAAAGAGAGGCGAAAAGGCGCTCGAACACGCTTTGGTTGTTGCGGTGCCTGACGACAATGACCCCGCAACAGCGTCTGGCAACTGGAGAGGTTACTCGGAGGAGACGATACCTGAAGACGACGAGCCACCACCCAGGATATCCGCATTCCATCGCAGGGAGGCGGAGGAAGGATAGTAAATATTTATGTTAATTCCTGCTAATATACGATTGAGCCTTGTTTTGATGTATCCATGCTCTACGATTATTTATGTATGGTATTTCCTTTCTTATGGTACCGATTTCTTACGCTAGGACGATTTGAATAGTACCTCTAAAACCTACTGATCATAGACCAAGTCAGAGTAAATATCGACCCCTCAATGGTTGCATGGACCGTACTGGCAATCCCGTGAATTCGGATGTCTTAGCATGACGGATCGGCGTACCTTTGCAGCAGAAATAAGGGCCTGAAGACCACTGGCTGAAGCCTCTGGACTCCACTGGGATCCTCCTTGATTCGTGTCATACCACACAGATCCAACATCACGGTCAGAATTGGTCGCATGGTCTACAATACCCGAATACTGGGAACCAAGGAAATCACTGTACTTGGCAATGCGAGAAGTATCATTGGCGTTGTCCAAGTAATACTGGACGTGTTTAGTCCAGATACCCTATGAAACCTGTCAGCCAAAACCTTTCTTGACATTGAGAGCCGGACCTTGAAAATTTGCTGTTGACAGGGAAAGTGTCAGGCACATGTATAAAAATTCGCGGAAACACAGCACCTGATCGCGGTTGCAGTTTTTATCGCCAGAAGCCGCCGAGTCACAAGATTCCCTCAGGAGGCCATTATCGGTGAGTGAGCTGGTCCAATTCATAGTTGCATCCAAGCTGACTTCGGCCTGATCTAACAAGCTTGTGTCATTCGTTGCAGCATAAAGAGCGGCAAGACCTGAAGCGACAACAGCCTTTCATACCACATCAGTTGCTTATTGAAGACGGTCGAAGATCTGACATACTTGGTTATAGGTCCAGGTGGTCTAGCTTGTGCTGTATTTAGCAATGGTCGCTGCAGCAGTAATTGGACACACTGACTTGCTCATTATTCCGGCAGGTCTTCAATGCAAGGCCGTCGTTGAACAGTCCATTGGGGCCACGCATGCCCGAAGCGCTTACTGCAAACATGGCGACTCATAACCTCGGATTGAGGAGCGAACATGAAATACATACACCAAGCCCATTCCTGTAACATTCCTGTCAGCGTTTGTTGTTGAGAACGACCGTGTAACCAATCACCTTGTTCGCATTTTCAAGGTACGTTTTGTTTTCTGTTCGCAGGTACCCAGCCGCCGAAGTCAGTAAAAACAGTTCATTAGTATGGAAGCCCGGACACTCGTGCTCAATTACTAAGCTAGAATTACTATATGTGGTAGTCAGACCTCTAACACCATACTTGCGTATTTGTTTCTGTTGACTAGTGCATACCTTGTCTATATTGACGAATGAAAGCGGTGAATGTCAACAACATATGATAATGACAAACAAAAGCAGTGACTGAGTAACGACAAAATGTTCAATATAAAAATGAGTCCTAGTGCAATCAAGAAGACTATTTACAAGAAAAAACTGTCCGAGTTCAAGCCTTAGGTGCCTCAAAGGTCTCAAATACCTCGAGCCCAAACCCCGGCCATCTGCAGAAGTCATTGCAAGTGTGACGCTTTTCAAATTCACTAACTGCCTTGCTAATGTTCCCCTCCCCAAAGATATCATCACCGTCACTTACTGATGGATCCGTCATGATTTGTGGGTCTGTTAAGAGCCCAGTATTGCCTATTTTGTTGTGGTAAGAAAATCGAGTAGAATCGAGGGTAGAACATTAAATACCTTGATAGTCGGAGATGAAAGCAAGCCCACCAGTTTTCACATATTGTACATGCTGCGTGAATGCCAGAAATAATGAAAAGTCATAGCCATAGTCTTCTGGGTTGAGCAGTGGGTTTGGATCCATATTGTGAATAAACTTGGTGAAATCACGATCCTCATCCCCGCAATCGATAACTTCCTCGAGGAGGAAGGCCGCACGTGTTGTACCAGTCTTTGATGAAGGCTTGCCACCACCTGGAAAAAAAGAAAGTGCGAGGCCGGCCTCGACGAAGCGTACACGAGGGATATTGAACGGTGGAGACTCGTGTGCGCTGGCTACAGCACGATCAATGAAGTCATAGACAAGACCTAATAGGGCTTTTGCCCAGTATAAAATGTTTGCCTCTCTGAATAGCTTTGGCATCTCGTCTATAAGTGTGAACCGTCCGATTCTGAAATCCATGCTAGTAGCAGGTACGCCTGGTGGACACACCCTGTGGAATGGGCGTTTCACAACTACATTTTGAAGTGTCTCGGAACCAAGACCTGAGCTCTGAGGGAGCATCAGTGTGAGCCGTCCTTTATGGGCTGTTTTGAATCCACCTATTCCAATGATGCCATCAGAAGACATATCAATGGTCAGGTGGCCGACTGATGAATCAGCAGTGTCGACAGAAAACGAGTGGTGCTCGGTATATTTCAAGAGATCGCTGAGGGATCGAGTAGGGATCGAGTAGAAATGGATATTTTCGTGCTGTAACTTGCCAACTAACACACAAATGAGCGACTTGAATATGTTGAGAAACTGAAATGTACCCTGCTTGACATTTAAGTCAGCGCCTCCGCCAATTTTCAACACCTGCTTGAGTTGGTCACGATTTGGAGAGCAGAGTTGAAGTGCGGGAGGAATACTTGATTTTCGAGGGGGTGACATGGTACCAGACGTAGAGCTTATGGCCCGCTCATGTGTTCGCTTGGTGGATATAGCAGTAGCAGCAGACACCATTGGTACTGATGCTTGGGCAGTTGAAATGTTGGTGCTAAGATCAACATCAGCGCTAAGCTCAACACTGGCTCCGCTAAGCTCAACATTGGCACTAGGCCGCCAGTTGGCCCGCTGGGCTCCACTAAGCTCAACATTGGCACTAGGCCGCTGGTTGGCCCGCTGAATTATATGAGGGTAAGTCAGTGTATGGGCTAGTGTACAATGATTGAACTCACCATAGCACTAAGCTCAACATTGGTGCTAGGCTGCCGGTTGGCCCGCTGAATTATATGAGGGTAAGTCAGTGTAGGGACTAGCATACAATGATTGAACTCACCATAGCACTAAGCTCAACATTGGTGCTAGTGCTAGGCCGCCGGTTGGCCCGCTGAATTATACGAGGGTAAGTCAGTGTAGGGACTAGCGTACAATAATTGAACTCACCCTTTCAGATTCTTCTTCCCAAAGTTCAAATTCCCGCCACTGACTCTCCGGGACAACCACCATAAGCGCGAACTGCTTTGTCTTGAAGATCGGAGCTTTGCCAGCTCCTCGTGCCGGCTGCATGCACTGCAAGAGGAAGTATGGTTCAAATGGTGGATGAGTTGAGAGGTCCACCCATGCGGAGTCTCGCACAGTGAACTCTTCATCACGCCATGCAAATGTGCCACCAAATGTACGAAGTTTAGGTAAAACAGTGTCTACCGCCAGTCTCATGAGATCTGGGGCATCAGTACGGGCATCTATATCCTTTTTACCCTCACAAATATTCTAAACATCATAGAGTCAGCAGCACGCACTGTCAAGAGTCAACAGAACTCACTGCAATAATATTTTTTTTCTTGCGGCTACCTGCTTCGTGAATAGCGGAAATCTCAAGGGAGATTGTGTCAGCAATAGCAATATTAATGGGAGTTGAATATGCGGCCTTTGCCCATCGCTGACGCTCAGCAGCATACATTCCATGGTGTGAAGAATAACCAACAGGTCCTGTAAGCCTTGATGGTGCTGCCAATGCCGCCGAGCCCTGCCAAGCAGTGGGAATCGCAATATTAGGGCCTGTGGTGTGACGCGGATGGTGAGACATAGGTGGTGGGCCCATAGAGGCATTGGTCCAGTCGGACACGGCAACCACAGGAGGTGGATTGACACTGGCTATTGACATAATTATCAGCCTGAGACGGTCCTGTGGAGGTAGATTGTTGGAACTTACATTTTCTTTGTGCAGCGTTTACTGATTGCCGAATTATGCGAGGATCGGGAGGCTGGTAGGAAGGTGCTAAAAGAAAGAGTTCATGAGATACTGCTATGTTTGATGCACACCAACACAACTCACCAGTAGGTTTCATTCTCCTTGATGTCGCTCTTTTACCTTCGTATCTTGTATAGCAAGCGGCACAAACATGCCGACCTACTTGTCCAGGATTGATAGTAGCGACGTACAAGCAAGGCTCGCCTGCCTTGATTCGAATACCACAAGATGGACGCTCACAGGTTCAGTCCTCTGTAGCATACGCATCTTCAGTGAATTGAGAGATGAGTTCGATGTTCAAGTGTTCGGCCATGGAATTGAGTGGATGATTGGGTTGCGCTGGGGTGGCTAAGATGGAGTAGCTTGGTTTAAATATGATGAAGGACAGTAGGCTTGCAATAGACGCCATAGGGTGAGCATGCAGGCTGTTGAAGAGCCATTCGGATGCCATGGAGCGAGATGTGGCCTACAAATATTGATATATCAGCTACAAGTAAATAGACTTCCCACTGAATCACACTTACCAAGAGTAGTTTGTCGGAACATGATGTACCGGAGACGTTTGTTACTTCCTGTCGTCCATGGACATTCAATGTTTCATGTTGTGCGAAATAGACTTCCCACTGAATCACACTTACCAAGAGTAGTTTGTCGGAACATGATGTACCGGAGACGTTCGTTACTTCCTGTCGTCCATGGACATTCAATGTTTCATGTTGTGCGTGGACGCCCGTGAAGAGCAGGTTGTGCATCAGCTTCTCAGGGGTCAGAATCCTTAGGGGTGAATCAGAGTAGGCCCGCGGAATTGCAGATGGAAGTTGAGCTTTAGGGGTGAATCAGAGTAGGCCCGCGGAACTGCAGATGGAAGTTGAGCTTCAAGTACTTAAAGGATACAATGGAGGCACCCAGAATGGCTGCATGCATGCCATTCGGACATTGAGAACGGTAGGAGTGCGGTGAAAATGGCAGGAGTGCGGAGGATTGTGGAAGGATTGCGTAAATAGCGAGCAGCTCAGGGCCTAATGGTCAGCAGAAGCTCGTGTTATGATAAGGATAACTTAACCTTGTATCCGCACCGTATCTGAGATGCTATCCACAGTGCACACGTGTATCTGCACAATAAATACACTGTCAGTCGCCTTACCTCTACAGACCAATCTGATGCCCAACCAACACAGACCCACACATACCTCCATTCTCATTGTTGTATCGCACTCAATGCTAACTTGTCTCTGATCCAGCACCCTTGGATGCCCTTACACCGCACATCCTCCGTCTCTGGAAGACACGACGGACTGACAAACAGATTGTCGAGGAATTACAGAAACATTTTGATACCTCGCGCTATGGTCTAGGGTGTGTCCTTTACCTTCGTCTGATAGTACTAGTCATGTTCTTACAAGGGTTGTAGGCTCACCAAATTTCTTAAAATTCGCAATGGAATGGGCCTCCGAAGGACGCGGCAACAAGGCCATACAGTTGACACTGTCTGCGATGCAATGGCCGACCTGCGTGAAACATATCCGAATGCAGGAGCCCGTGAAATGGTAAACTTGTTATTTCATGAGCGGGGCATGAGTAGTGATGTGCCGGCCCGGCTTGGCCTGAAAGCCACGGCTTTGGCCTGGCTTGAGGCGGCTTTGGCTTTCAAAAATCTCAGGCCAGGCCATCAGCCAAAGCCAGGCCAAAGCCACGGCTTGGCTTTGGCCCGAGCATGGCTCGCTGAGCAAAAAGTCGACGAATACATTTGCAAACTAATCTAGGCTAGTCCTCGGACATTTCAGATACAGATATATCATCATCACTGTTGTTCTCGTCATCCAAAATGAATGTGTCCCAACCCCGTTCGTCGTCTGCAACATCACCCTCCTTCTCCGAAATATCAGCTTCGGTGTCAGAGTCATTGAGCTCTTCTTCCACAAGTGATGATGGCCCAGCCTCGCAAAACAAAAGATCATTGCGTAGTGAGCATTTAAGACTTTGGAGCGCTTCCACTATATCACCTTTGAGTCGATTGCGTCGTTTACTGATTGTGATTCCGCCTTGTGAAAATGCTCGTTCACTTGAGACAGACGATGTCATGATGGAGAGATAGTCGCGTGCGAGTGACGCCCACGTCGGGTACCTCGGTGCATTGATCTTAAGCCACATTAACATCAGTAACGAGTTTTAGAGTAGCAATGATATACTCACACCCCACCACTGAATCGTGCTCATTCCAGTAGGTGGAACAGCCTCAATAGTCTCGAGATAGCTTAAGAACTCGGCTCTCCATGGTCTTGACGGGTCTCCAACAGATGGGATAGCAGTGTTACTCAAGTTGTCGTCATCAGAGTCACTAAGGACTTCTCGGATAAGCTTCTTCAGAGTGCCTGCTTTACTTTTCCTAGTTGTAGGCTCTGATGACGACGACGACGACATGGCTGCGTTTAACTCGGAATGACGTGCTTTGAACTTAATATGAATTTGAATCAGATTGAAAAAAATAAAGGTAGATGACTAACCACACCCTCGGCACAGGAAAGAACGTCGTCTTGGAGATGTTCAGGCCATTGTTTCTTGAAATATGACATTTTCGCAGTTGGATCGAGCACTGTAAGTTATGATCAAAGTTAGCATGAATCAATTCAATTATAGATCTGCACGCACACATGGCCAATACATATGCTGGTGTATTCGTTGTCTTCTCGTAATATTCATCCACCTTCTCTGTTGCGGCTGTGAGTGCGGGTGCAAAGCGAGCATATTTTGCTCTTTCAGCACGTGAAGACCAAGTCTTGTGCAGGGTTTCTAGTGCTGGAATGGCAAGATGTAAAGTTGAGCCCTTTTCGGATGAAAATGCTTGTTGAGCGACGTCAGCGTACGAGAGAAGATCTGCAAATTGTCTGACATGCATCCATTCAGTGGCCGACAGCTGTAGGAAATCAATCTTGGCGCGTTTTGTCAAATTACGCTCCTGTCGACCCATCTCGTATACAAACGTATCAACATGCTGTACCAAACATTCAGATATAATGAGCACATAGTAGATATTGAGACCAAACTTACATCCTTATTTGTTTCAGCGCGGTTAAGCATTATAAATGTTGATGACCACCGAACTTTCATGTCGATCAAGAGTTGAGTGGGCCGAGACACTCCTGCCTTAGTCTGAACGTTCCTATAGAGGTCCTTTCGTTTTGCAGATGACCGTTCCTGAAGGAGTTCAAGATATGATACGGAGATAGTAGATACTTTAACATACCTTGACACAAATAGTGCGGATGAGCCCAATTTCATCCCGATCATCAATGCATTGCGACGTGTCGGGTTCATGACCTTTCGGATCATGAGGGCTGTAATGGGGGGCTTTACTGTATGTGCTGAGGAAGGTCTGTGTCGCGAGGTTGATAACGTGAGCTAAGCAACTATGAAAACCATGGTTTAGTGGTAGAACTCATTAAGTAAATAACAACAATGACATACTTAATCCTTCGCTGGCGCCACGGAAACGTTTTAGTGTATCTCACTTCATACACCCATGCAAATTCTTCTAGTGTAGTTCCATTGTTCGAGGCATTATCGCATGTGATGTGGCCAAGCTAAAGAGATATCAGAGCAATGATGTGCTGTCATATAAATTGACTGACCTTTTGCGCGACACCAATCCGATCAAGAATCTTGAATAATGCACCACCGAGGCGTTTACCATTGTGCGCATTGTTCACCTTTGTGAATCCAAACAACGCATTCTGGCATTCCCACTGTCCTGGATTGTTTTCTTCGATCCAATGGCCAGTCATGGCAAAATATCCATCGGTGTTGCTCGCCTGCCACGCATCACATGTGATATTGATAGCCCCACTGACGGAAGTGCTCTGAGTATATCGGATCAGTCAATATCAGATGGTGTCAAGGATTGTACTTACACTAAGTTTCTTCTTGAGTCGAGTTAGATGGTTCTTGAACATTCGCATGATCTCTGCTCGAGTGGCTTTTTCGACCCGGGATTTTGACACCTTGAGTTGCACGGGAGGCAACATCCACCATCTCCTTGAACCTTGGATGTTCGAGAGCCTGAATTGGCTTGTGGATAATTATCATTAGCATAGCGTAGTAGTAGTTTATGATACTAACATACCTGGTCTGTCGCGATGAGCCACTCAATTGCAGCTTTTCGAAACAACTGGTCAGAGTAAGGGATGACCCGTTCGGAAATCTTGCGCTCTGTCACATGCGCATCAATGGTTTGCTGTGCATGTGCGACCTTCTTTTTTTCAGCGGCAACATCACCAGGCAATTTCGACGTAAAGGAATTGGCCTTGGCCCATTTCCTATATTTCCCCGCAAATTGAGCTTCGGCGTGTCGACGTAGTGTAGTTGGCTCATTCACAATGATACAGTGACCCCTGCGAGTAGAACATGTAAGGTTTATAATAAAGACAACACAAAGGTGAGACAACATACGGGCAAACTGTGCATTTACGGTGCTTTTTTGCTATTCCATTAGCACCGGTGCGCTCAAAAGGTTTACCGAAAAAATCTATCAAGGTCACGGGTCTTGTCCTCTCGTGAGGGACCAGGGTTAGTAATTGGCTGGACATCAATATCGGCAAGAATTCCATCCTCGTCGACATCTTCTTGATCCATTACAGCAGCTTGACGGACTCGTTTTGCTGTTTTCAAATGAGCAAAACGGATACATTGACAAAAGCAAAGGAACTCACATTTGGGATTTGTACAGGCATTTTCACGCTTGTCATCATGCTCATCATCACGCTCGTCATCATGCTCGTCATCACCGTCTTCTGTTACAGTGGCTTGACGGACTCGTTTTTCTGTTTTCAAATGAGCAAAACGGATACATTGACAAAAGCAAAGGGACTCACGTTTGGGATTTGTACGGGCATTTTCACGCTCGTCATCACGCTCGTCATCACGGTCTTCTGTTACAGTGGCTTGACGGACTCGTTTTTCTGTTTTCAAATTAAAACAACTACTTTTACAGATGTGAAGGAACTCACATTTTGGATTTGTACGGGCATTTTCATGCTCGTCATCACTGTTTTCGATGTCAGTGTCAAAAATCCCTTCACTCCATACCCTTTTGCTGTTCTTGGGAGCAGGAGAAATTTCGGTTTGGTCAGCAGCAACTAGTTGGTGTTCAGTGGCAAGTTTTGCAGCTTCTGCAACACGGAAGTCGTTGATTGCTTTCGTTTGGGAAGGGAGGGCTGCCTTCTCTGAATGCTGGAGAAGCGCAGCTGTAGGTTTTGTTTTGCGCACCGGGCGCGCAACAACACGAAGTTCATCTTCATTATCTGTGTGGATTGTGCCGACCATCAGAGGCTAGTACAAGGCAGGGACAGAATGTGGTGAAAAGTGTCAATTGGGGGTGCATGACACTGTAACAAGCAAGTACTTAGTAAACTAGGATACTAGACACATGAAAAATTAGCGGATCATAGAAATAAAGATCTGCAATATAGACAAGCACGAGCCGATGTCAAAGTGTTGCTCACTCGTCCCACTTTTGGTTGTGCTCGCACAGAATCAGTGATCACTCTCGCCTCGTATCCATCTCGGATCCTTCGGCTTTCGACATGCTGGACTCTAGCGCCGAAAAACACACTGATGTTCTACCACTTTATGGTTTGTGTGGCGAGAGAGTTGCGAGGGAGTTGGGAGGCACAGCTGACTCGGCCACTTGGCAGGCAAACGAGTTGCTAACAACAAATACATCTATGACACGAAAGTAAGTTATAATGATGCACGGATGTTGCGACTCACCAAGTTCAATTGGTTGGTAACCGTGCTGACTAAGTATGCAAAGCCGCGGCCTGGGCCGCCGGCTTTGGCTTTTCAGTACCTCAGGCCAGGCCAAAGCCGTGGTCAGGCCATGATCTTTGGCCTGGCTTGGCCTGGCCTATTCAGGCCTGGCCTGGCCCGGCCCACGGCCTGAAGCCGGGCCATGCACATCACTAGGCATGAGTGTAGCTAGGTAAGGTTTTTTTTATCTAAAAAACTTATTCATTGATTCTTTTATTGTGTAGGAGTGTTGTTATATCTTATTTCGCTATACATGAGCCAGAACTCGTCCGGCAGCGTCAGGCCAATCGCCTCCGAAGGAGGCGATTCTGGGCTGCGGGTGTGAATGACATATTTGCAGTCGATCAACATGACAAATGGCTCAAGTACGGTCTTGGCCTCCATACGGGTATTGAGCCGTTTTCAGGTCGGATCATGTGGATTAGGGTCTGGCACTCGAACCGAAACCCGCAGCTTATACTCAGTTACTACCTCGACACACTCGAGACACTTGGACGTAAGGCTTCTTTGTCTTCTAAGACCATTTATTTACTGACACCATCTAATCTACCTACCCAGATATGCCTATGGTAACTCAGAGTGATCCTGGATCCGAAAATTTCGGAATTGCCAATGCCCATACCATGCTCCGCCAATGGCATGATCCTGCCCTACGGGGTACCCTGCAGCACCGCTGGATGCGGAGTAAGAAGAACGTAATGCCTGAGATTACGTGGTCGCAACTACGACGCCGTTTCACGCCAGGATTCGAAGCCCTTTTGGACCATGGCGTCCTATCAGGCTGGTATGATACTAATAATACTCTCCAGCTGTGCGTCTATTTTTTTTTTGTTTATCTCGCACTGATTACTGGCTCGTGATCTTAATATCAGGATGCTTTTTCGATGGGTGTTCATTCCGTGGTTACAGCGCGAACTGGATGCATACCAAGACCGACTCAATAACACCGCTAAAAGGCGGGACCGAAATAAAGTTCTTCCTCACGGCGTGCCCAACCTCATATACCATTCAGCGGCAGATTTCGGTGCATTGGACTTTAAAGTAAGTCATATATTGCATGCTATCATTGTCTGGTATAATAGGACTTTTTTTCAGATCAAGGTGGAACACAAAGCGCTGGACCATGTGCGCAACCTCTACATCAAACCATCTCACGTCGTCTTCGATCTGGTTCCACTGCCTTTTGGTGACTGTGTCCAGCGCTGCTACGATGAACTAGGATGTCCGTTAGTTACGAGGCGCACTGTCTGGGAGGTTTATCTGCGCTTGCTGGGCATGCTGCAAGTTCATGATGGGATACCGGATCATATTGACCAACTTGATGACATAGAGGATCTCGGTACACTACCGCTTCTAGAGGACCACGACGAGTTGCCGTATCGTGAGGAAACTAATGGGACTTACTACATGGGGGGAGTAGGTGGAGGACTCGGACTTGGTGCGTTATCCTCTTCATTATGTGAATTTGTACAAACATTTATCTAGGTATTGAGCATCTGAATCAGTTAGAGGGCCTCGCTCATGATGATGAGCCTGAAATCACTCTTAGCGTCGATGAAAACATCGGACTGGACCATGCAGGTTTAGTCGTGTGGGAGTTCTCGGATGGCAGTGACTCGGATGATGCGTCAGATACACCAGATGACTGGTGACTTATATCAATAGACATTGTTGAATATTTTGAATTTCCTAGTCAATTATGTTCGCGTCTTGGTGTTCGCACAGCGTAGACACTCGTGCTATGCATATCATGGTAGTAATTGTTATTTATTTGCATCAGTGGTGTCTGTGGTCCTGACTGTATTTGAGCTTAGTAATTGAGCACGAGTGTCCGGGCTTCCATACATTAGTGATTGCATTCTTATACGTGTGATCAGTAGACCACCACACTGGACAGCCCAACAAGATCAGCTATAGGTGAGAAAGATGGCGACTAGCATCACCTCCGCCTCTACAGGTGTCATCCCATTCCCTTGCAACTATGTCATAAATTTTGGCCGCACTAGACTGTGCTCCAATGTCAGGAGGGCATTATGAAAATAGAGGACAAGTTTTACAAGATATGCACTGCTATCTTGACCTCTCGCAGACTTGTAGTCTGCGATTTTCCATAGCGCCAGAATGATCCACTTTGAGACATTCAGCTCAGCATTTGATGCATCCGACAAACAAAAATCTCTCACCTGAGCATCATCATTACTGCCACCAAGGAATTTTGTCCAGTCTGTGTTAGTGTCCAGGGCCGCCTTCCCTATGTACGAGGTATCTGCTACATTGCAATAGTCGTCACGACCAGTTGCTAGCATCAAGTTGTGCAGGTCCTCTAATGAATTCTTGGAGATAAATCGAACGTCGGTGTGAGGTCTAGATGTTGTATGTGGCTGACATCATACCGCATCAGTCCACAACTCGCCGTTGTTGTACTGGCCTGTGGAAGTATTGTAGTAGTGCTGCTGCAGTTGGTTTGCGACAGACTAGACGGAATAATGAGTGCGGTGCTCTCAACAGTATGACCGACGGCATAAACACGTACTGTTGCATCGCTCAAGGTCGTAATGCACTGCTGCCTGGGAACTGCGGCTACCCCAGTCTCTAGTAAGGTGGTGATCGCAGCGAGGAATGTCAATAATCTGAACAACTTGATCAGAGCCATGGGGGAATGTATATATTCATGACAGTGCTCAGTGCCAGAGCAATTTATATTCGCAATGTCCGTACGTACACACTTGTTATCCAATTAAACTATTCACTGCCGTGGATCCGAAGTCGGTTAAACTGTTACACATTGCATAACCCGCAATGAGGTCAAGATGCACCTGCACGTTTTCTTCAGCCACACCGAAAGGTTCCTGAGCGGATTGCAACTAGTGAGAACTCTGCTCTGGAAGATGGGCCTTTGGGCAGGTTCGAGCTCAGTGAGTATGGAGGACAATGACCTCGTAGGGAAATTATCGAGGGCGGCCAGGGCCTCAGGGATGCGAATTAGACTTCTAGGCGATTCAAATATTCAAGGCTTCTTAAAGTTAGTACTTACTAATCAAACTTACATAAACTATAAAACACTTGCTTACTAATCAAATTGCTTCTGTGAAGATGATGATGGCATTCGGGCCACAAGATGCTACTTACAAAACGTTCAGCCTAGTTCTCGAACCAGACAAAATTCCTGGCTCGGGGAAGCGCAAGTGGTGTTGTTTCCAACTCGGCGCCTCTCAGAACGCATGGGTCAGCAGAAATGGGCTGGCTATGTTAATGCAGGGTCTGCTACTTAATAACTTGAAGTAGGACATATGAATGTTCAATGCCGGGGCAACCAATGACTGCGGCCCTCATTCTTCAACGACAACGTCGGCCCCACCCATCGATTCGAAATCCTGCACATTTTCCTTCTCGAATCACATTAACTCAGAATTTTGACTTACAAGAAAGCTTCAAGCTTCATTTGTAACGTAGCATACGGGCTCTGGTTCCAAACGCGATCTACTTATAACAAAAAAGGGTAATACGCATCATCTCGAGCCAGTCGTGTTGGGTATCGTAGCCTGAGTCGAAGGAAATCACTTGTGACCAACGACAGACTTTGGCTGATATGGTTCCTCCAAGTACTTAAGCTCTTCTGCGGTCAGAGTGATATCGATGGCACCTAAAGAAGAGTCAGATCGGTACGTTTGGTTGCAAGTTAACACAAATACCAAGAAGGTCCTGCAGGTTCTTCAGGGATGTAGTACCAACGATCGGCGCCGTGACGGTATCTTGTGCCATCGACCAAGCAAGGGCTATTTGTGCCATGGTTGTGTTTTTCTTCTTCGCAATTTCCTCGAGGCTAGTATGTCTCTTCAGAATCTGCTAGATGGAGGGGTGCCCATTCTCACCGGTTCATAATGTCTTTATCAGACTCATGCTGGACGTATGATTTGATGGTCCTAAAAAGTATCTTTATAGGCGGTTCATGTGGATATAATAGACAACTAACATGTCGGTCTTTCCACGAATTGTTTGCTCGCCAAGAGGGCGGGTGAGCAGTCCTCGGGCAAGTGGTGACCAAGGGATGCATCCAACGCCAAACATCTACGTAATCAGGAGAGAGAAGGAGAAAAAGACGAATAAATCAAACCTTGAGTGTGGGGAACATTTCTCTTTCCTCTTCGCGGTAGATCAAGCTGTGATGATTCTGCATAGAAATGAAAGGTGTGAGGTGGTTTGCGATCGCGTAGTCTGAACAGATTCATGCTGTCAAATTTAAACTCGCTTATGCCAAAGCCATGATCTTACTTTGCATTGCCTGGACTGAAGACACATCAAGATCGGAGACATGCGCAGAATGGACGTCAAAACGTACATTGATAAGCCCAGCATGAAGACATGCCAAGGTAACGGGCATAGCCGGCCTGCACGACGTCATGCAGAGCGTGCATCTAAGTATGATGCAAGTCAGTCAATAAACACTGAAGCTGAGGCATGGTGTTGATTCACGATCTCCTCGATGGGCGTCTCTGTGTCGAAGCGATGGCCTAAAAATCAATTAACCTTGAATCTTTGGCCGAACGCCCGTCACGACTAACACTGCAGGACATCAACATAATCAAGTTGCAAACGCTCCAGACTCTTCTTGATGGATGCGAAAATGTGCTGTTGATGTAAGATCAGATAGTGCAGTAAATCCAAAGGAGCCAACACACCTTGCGACTCAAACCCCTTTGATTGACGTAGCCTAATTCATCAGGATGCGTAGCTGACTTGAAGACCGTTTCACTCGGAGTGCGGCCAACAACGTTATAGACCTAGAAGATGGTTTGTTAAGAACTATAAACAACCAATATACCACAGGCCTGACCTTCGTCATGACTACAATCTCATCCCGAGGCAAGTTGAGTTTTTTGATCACGTTTCCCAGTATGACCTCAGAGTGTCCATTGGAGTACATCTAATCATATGAATTAGTAATTCATGACCCGAGGTACAGATGCGTTCCATCTCACGTCTGCTGTGTCAAAGGTATTGATCCCCGCGTCATAACTTCAATATCGATGGTAAAGACACATTTCATCGAAGTTATGTGACAGCAGCACTCACGCAGCCTTGATGTGGATGGTGGCTTCTTCCTCTCCAAGGACCCAATCTTGCCACTCGCTGGTACCTATGCCGAATAATCAGGCGACTTCAGTCATTCGCGTGAGCAAGCGCTCTACACACCATACTGCATTGTTCCCATAATTATCTTGGAAACTTTGAGTCCAGAGTTGCCCAGGCGGACTTCATGGTAGCCAAACTATCAGCAACCTCGATGAACGAACAACTGATAACATACCGTAAGGCATTCGCTTCTGTGGGGTCGACATGGCTGGGTGGTGGTGAATGTTCTGAGAGCTCAGGCTGACGCTCTATAAATTATAATGCCGTCGGAATTTTATCGGTAGCAAGTCGTTCACGGGACCACGTTGCATATCCCGGGTTGCAGGGAAGAGTAAGGGAAAACAGGAGGATATTCGTATTTTTATCTGTTATCGGGCTTCAAGTTACTCCCGTCGGGCCGCGAATCTGGAGTATGCACTGATAACAAGGTGTTGGTGGTACTATTGGCATGATGATGCATCGATGAGCAAGCGGTCACCGGAATACAAGAGACTGGCAGTGCATCTGGAACGCATGATATTTGCGGAGCTCTGCACTAATCCAACTCGGAGAATAACAGCAGCTATATACTTTATTAGACGAAAGGGTGAGGGACCGAACACAGGAGATGTCATCGCTCGCTATTATATAGGTATGCGGCCATATAGTACTTACTGCAACTTGCCGCCTGCCGACTGATATAAAAAAAAACTCAAGTTGTCGGATGCCCTTGGGCTGGTGTGCAAGAACAAAAAGCTTAAGCTTACCAGTGTGCCTTCCTTAAACTAGTGTGAGATTGTGGTGATGGTTCGGGATCTGAGGGGTGTGACATTGAACCAGCGCTCGTTTGCCTTATGAAGCTGATGCCCCATAATTCAACGATAAGTATGCTAGTACTCACTGTTGACTCAGTGAGATAATGAAGTCTAAGAGGTTAAACTAAAGCTTACTAAGCGAGTAGTTACCCACCATAAAGCCTCATAACGCCTCATAACTCCTCCTGACTTCTTGTTGGCCACTCAGTTCGGGAGAGGTATGCACCATTAAATCAGCGCTCAGTTGCCTTACACACGAAGCTGATGCCCCACGAATGAAATCATGCTGCACGTACGAGGCTTTGACCCTCGCCAAACTCACCTACACAGGATTGACGAGAATCAAGGAGCAGTACTAGTGCGTACTTATGGATAATGGAATGCATGGGACTGTAGTCTGTCGCTTTGAAACGGCGACGGCTGAATCTGAAGAACGTCAGTGATGTTCGAGTCATGCCACAGGGTTCGATGACCACTCTTGGATACCTGTCACCGGGATTACAGACGCCAAGGGACTAGCGGACGAGCTCGTGGACTTGTGAATGCTGCCACGGATTTTAAAAGCACCTTGCTGGAATTTCCGAGGAAGAATATTGTGTAAAGGACAACATCGACAGGTATGTAATCCTTCGTTGTCGCTTCGCTCGACTTAGAAAGATATTTTGCATGTTGTGAGTGTTTCAATGTCTCCGAATTGGAATGTCAGTCCCTAGAGGGTTGGAACGAAGGGCGAGATATTTTGCGATGCAATCCACCATAGACTTCCGGATCGTCAATTTGTCAATCTGTCAAGGCAGGCGTGCAGGATTGCGGGGTACGCGCACCTACGCATATACAGTGAAGCTCTGATACCCCCACGTCGAGCTAAATTCCCGTATGCTATGATCCGAGAGTTCGACTCTGGGTCCTACTCGCAACTATCTGGCGCACGACTGCACAACGACAGCACATGTCCAGATTGTCTCGTACACTTCCGCGTCCTTTCACCATGCCAACAGTACTAAAATGACTTCCACCTTCGCCATTCACTTATCTGTAATCTCCCGAACTTTCCCTTGACTCGACTCGACTCGACTCGACTCGACTCGACTCGACTGGATGAATAAATAGCTGACAACGTCACGTCATCTGTAATGGAGGCGTGATTTTTTGGGTGTGATCGAGGACGGGACCCAGCACCATGAGCGAGAGCAGCAGCGATGAGGAAGAGACGCGCAAAGAGAATGAGGAAGACGAGAGCGAGGTAAGTGTATCTGTGTAGCTTGTGGCATCATTGCTCACGCGTTTTTAGTTTACGGGATCACCGAGAGACGTCGCTGGGTGCTGGGTGAAGAACATGAGGAGGGGGCGTACAAAGATGGAGTCGACAGGTCAGTGCTCGCGCTGTCCACAGTCGTGCTTCACCTCCCCGCGTTTGCTCTCGTCGCTCCGCACTCACATGCCTTGCCGCTCGCGAGCCGTTCTCGCTTGTCGCCGTTTGCGAACCCATCCCATGCCACTTCCGTCATCATCATCGCCTCCTCCTACATCAGACACATCTACGCCATCTTTCCTTTCCCTCGCAGCACCACTACGGCCGCTACCGACGAGGATTTCGTGGGCGTGACTATTGGAGAGCAGGGCAGGGGCACCCTTGGCAAGGACAGAATACTTTGAATCGCTGCTGCAGCTGACGCTGCCCATGCCACCATACCCCCATTCTACGAAATCAGGTTCGTTGCGCGCGCTGGCAAAGGGGTTTGTGAGGGTTTGGCGCTTTGAGCCATAGACGCGTCCATTGAGCATGCGAATGCCACTTGTGGGGACCGTCGGTCGCGTTGGGGTGGATTGGGAGGGGTTGAGGAAGCTGTTTGGGGGCATTGCATGACCACCGAGGGAATTTGTGGAAGAACAAGGTTTGGTGTTAGATAGGGAGGGAGCGGTGGAGAGACGTCTTGGTTGGCTTATAGATGGGGTGGCAACGAAAGTGAATCGGGAGTGTGGGGCACCAATGTCACATGGTCGAGGACGGTCGGTGGGCGGGTCAGTGGAAGAGCGTTTGAAGAAGTTGAATTGGCGGGACAAGGATGTCTTTGGTTTTGGTTTGGAGGGGGTGTGGTGGATGTGGATGGTGTCGAGGGGCAGTGGAGATTCTGTGCGTAAGGGGGTGTCCACGATGGCATCTGAATCGAATTGAGGAGTGGGCTCAGGGAGGGGTGCGAATTTAATGCGACGCGTTGGGACACTGGCACTGTGCGTGTGCGGGCAAGAAGAGCTACTGGCTCTCAAGGATGGCGAGGGTGGCATGTCGGGTGGCGAGGGCAGGTGACAGTGCGTAGGTAAGTTCAACAGGATGCTGTTCTTGCGTAAACAGTTGGGTAAAGTAAGTAGTTTGCAGTAATCGAATGATTTATATATGTAGAGAACTATGAAATGAAAGTGAAATGCGACAGACAAGTTCGCTCGTCGACGGGCGGACCGTCAGTCCCTGCCCAGCTAAACCTATCGAGATCTGGTCCATGTCTGATGCCCGTCTTGGCCATACCACGAGTAAAGATGCCAATAAATAGCACCTAATTAGTAATCCTGGAGCATTCTACTGAGTTCCGTTATCATCGCTTAAGCATGTATACTTGGTGAGAATCTCAATTTCCCTCTCGTTGTCGTAATCCTCCGGCGTCCATCTCACACGCACCCACTAAATTCGCAACGTTCTCTCCATTCACCATATGCATGAGACTAACTCAATTCCTCCAAGCACCTCAATTCGCAGTGCACATTCAATTATCAACAAGCTAGTACTAGCTAGCTCTAGTCTCTCGTAGTCAGACCATAGCTATAGAAAAAAGACAGCCGTTCTTTAGGTCCAGCACCCGTAAATACTTAAGGCACCCGTCTACTATAACCCTCCGTCCCACCAGTCTCTTCCTTCCTTCCACCTTCCAACTTTTGTGTGAGACTGCTTGTTCGTGGGCACGTCATCTCACTTTCGCAAACTATCGTTCCCCCATGTCTAACGCCACCTCCTGTATACTCGCCAAGCGCACAATATGTTCCGGTACACGAATCTCCCAAGGTATGTAGATGTCCAGCCAATCCCTCGGGACCTCTTACAACTTTATCACACCCACCTCAGTGCTTGAATGCGTGAACATCATGCCTTATCGCACCGTGTCTCGTAATATCCGTTTCCTCTCCTTCATGTCTCTCTGACCTAAATCGTGACCCTGCACTAGCTAAAATTACTTGGAGGGAATATAATACAGCCCAAGTTAAAGATAGCCTCGACGTTGTACATGACTCAAACACAAGCAAGTGCTGCAAGTCACATCCTGTCATACAACTTGCAAGGTCCGTCGCTTCTACAGCGCGGTATTTGCCCTTGGCTCATGTACTTGATGATCCCGTTACAGTGCATCAAACTGAACCGTTCGTTCCCCAGATGGCATGACTTGAACCGTAGACGTGGTAGGGGGTCATTATTTCCTTTCTGCGCTGCATCACTTCTGTCAAACTCCAGCACGTGATCCATCACTTGGCTTCTTTGCTCTGTCAAAGCAAAGTTCTGATAGCATTCGGCGTTTTGATAGTGCAAGCAGTGAGTGCTACATCCAGTTGACATGGTCATCTGTACTTTTTAGTGCTCTGACGTACCCCTCCATCCGCCCGATGACAGCGGTTGCCCTACTCGTATCGGCGTCGAGAGTGCTAAACTAGGTTAAGCTGGGGTCAGGTGTTGGTCACGCTAAGCTCAAAGTTCGACACTCCAAGTGCAAATACCTTGTCGTCCGCGAACGTAGATGGCAGCTTGGCACAACTGGACGTGAGCTCACATGCACAATTCGCCGAGCATATGCTTGTTTAGGGGTCCTCCCTTATGTCGTCTACCATGCATGGTGCCTGAATACCAATGTTCCATGTCGTTGTCAGACCTGAGTTTCAAAGCTGGCATCACTGGATGCCTCCAGGTGGATCAACCTGAGGGCAGGGATGACCGTTTCCTGCACGTTTCCTGCAAGTTACCCTGATCATAACAAATTAGAAAATGGTCAAGCGCCCAAAACACAGATGACAAACAAAGTTCAAACGTCGAGGTACCAAGGACTGCGGAACCGTTGCAGGCCAAAACCAAGTAGCTTTCCGGCTCGAGTTGCTGTTTTAGCATTTCTTGGAATTTGCAAGCGCAACAGTGTTCACTGTTCAGAAAATACGAGTCTCAACGTTAACTTGAACGTAAACTGTGCCACGTGCCAGTGAGTTCACGACATAAGGTGACCGGTGCAGCTAGTCTCAGCTAGTGGTGAACACGAGTCTCAGAAACTATATAAACATTCTAGAATTTGAAATTCAGCGTCAACCCCTCAGAACGCATTTACCACCACACCTCGTTCCAACATAGCCGCATTAAGCTCAGATGTCAGCAACGGAACCTCGGAGGTAGTGCGAGGTTGTCAGCCTGCCAGTGGCAGCGGAGACTTGGCTTCGAGGCAGAAAAAAACTATACAGCCATCGGAGCCCGCATGCCCCACCAAGCCATCACCTTCACACATCGAGATTGTCAGTCTGCATCACGATCACGAAGGATCGATTGATTGCTACCAAACCTACCAAATTATCCTTGAGACGCCGGAGAGAGTCTCCAATAGCAGATACCGTGAGCCGCGGCCCGGGTACACAATTCTGCACATGTGGAGTGCAGCGTGATTTCCGCTAATGGTGGCCGCCGTCTGGGCCCCAGCTGCCAGTGGGGTGGGTACGTGTCAGGATAACTTTGTGTTAATAACCGACTCGAACCTTCTCAAGAGATTTAAAGAAACTTCGCTCGCAGCTTCATACTCGAATATATCAAAGTGGCCATGCTAGTTTCGCACTGCGCAGGGCTTATTAGTGCCTCAGGCTTCAAGTGATGCAGCTTGGCAGAGTCCTGAGACGCACAAGCCCGTCTGCTATCTCTACCAGGTCAGCAGATTAGCTTAGGTCTGGTGTCGATCGTATCTGATAATCTGATGCATGTACTACTAATCGCGGAGAAAAGAAAAGACAGTGAATATTGTCCCAGGATGCATTGATCCGATCCGGTGGCGTGTGACATTGCAGCTTCGCAAGTAAGTAGTGCTACTAGTGCATGCATTGTTGGTTCACTTAACCTGATCACCGAGGCAACACCAGTGAAGACATGAACGCGTTGCGTGCTGTTCAGTCCATTCAACGTAGAAGCATATCGCGGCGCGCCTGCGACGATCGTAGCACGAACTGTTGCAACCCGAACGGAATATCATTCTAGACTCCAGGCTTGTCCGACTTGCAGGCATTGCAAGTCTGTACCATGTAGTCTAATTAATACAAACAAGTGACGTGGACGTCCGAGTCAATGGGTGCGTGGAAACAGTGCTGAAGCGATGAGCAGTGCACAATTATACCACGGGCGAAGAAATTGCTATATATTTATCGTAATCATTCAACATACCCTTGCTTTTGGGCATGACATGCATGGGGTAATCACTGGTTGTATTTTGCGAATGAACGATGTTGACCCTCGCAGAGGGTCTAGAGTAGGTGGTGAATGGGAGTCCTCCAGATGATGATGGATGCTTGGAACGAGAGAGTCCGAAACTGATGCGGACGATAAGGAGGAGAGGAGTCATTGTCTATGTGCATTAGACACATCAATAAGTTGTCACAGTTGTGAATACTTGGAGACAAGGGACTTACAGTAACTTGCATTGTAATATTGATCGCTATTAACCCTACGATATTACCTGCTACGAACAACCCGAACATCACGCATGTACAGCTCGTGACAAGCGCCCCAGACTCCACAATTACCAGGATGGTGTTTTTGTAATTGGCCAGAATGGCTGTTTGTTGTCCTGACCGCCAGAGATGGTAGGCAATTCCACCTGTTACTGTCACATTGAGAATCATCTCGAATGACCATGCGGCCAGCGAGAAGGCTCGAACATTATGCGAGAAAACGTCGGAATTTTTGGGTGCAATGAAGACAATAGCTAGGGATGCAGTCGCTGTAGGCGAACATATTCATTTGGTGACACAGCAAGTGGAAGATGGATGCCTACTGCAGTGAGCTATCCACAGAATGAGCTAATAGAGCAGTTTAGTATTAAAAGCAGCTTTCAAATCTTGTCGGACTTACTGGAAGGATGCAACTTTGAAGTTACGATTCCAGACAAGGAAGAGTCTCCATATCTTTGATAAGCCCTATCATCAGAATTTGCACAATCTCTCTTGCCCGCATCACTGACCAATAGCAGCTCTTGAGTATATGCCTGCATCAACCAATTAGTTCATTCAAAGTCAAGCGAGAGTGATCAGTTCTAGACGTACGTTGACAGCGTAGACAGACAAACTGGCTATGTAAACTGCGTTTCCTCCACTTTCCGCAAAGTAGGATGCCTGTGAACGCATTCATTACTTGAATAAATGCCAATATCGCATGTGCAGTTGCCAGCGCAAATTGCAATGAGCTAGCAAACAGCAGAAACCTAGTACAATCGAAATCAAGGCATGAACGACAAGATAGTCATGAATATTCACCTGTTGGCTGCACTTTCTCTGCTTGAGAGAACATAAACGCATCCACCGAATAGCATGCAACTATATTTTTCAACGATTCAAATTCGCTCATGTCGCCAGTGAATGAATGAATTACTTGATTCCTGTTAAACTGCTCAGCAACTGTGATCCATCACCGGACTGCTCACATTACCATAAAGTATGGCCTCTAGCCATGTGCATGTGAGGAACATTTGTGTCAGCGTCTGTCCAGTAGACATTTTGTTTCGTGAGAGAGGGTTAATGTCAAGAGCATCGGACGGATAATTTATACTAGTACTAATAGCGGCGGTCCAGCGCCCCTACTGGTTCTGATCAGTATCACCATACCCACTAACCACGATGCAGCTTTCTAATCGAGAAGCTCCTAAATATGTCCGAGTCCGTCACGATTAACTAAGATCCCCTGGGTGCAACCAGAGACGGTCGTTCATAGTTAGGGCATCCCAATATAATCTCGTCAATGGCACAGCACACTGAAATTCTTCAGGAAGTTAGCCTTCAATCGATAAGAAAGTGAGAAACACTGATCAGGATCTTGGTCACCACAGATTAATGTTAAGTGTGAGTTTGCTCAAGTGGCCCAGGTCCATGTAAGCACATGATGTTCCAGTACTTCCTAGGACATTACAAAAGTAGTAGCTCTGAGCGCTAGCGCTGATCGCTTGACTGGATCACATAGCAGTGTAACAATACGTCAGTGACTCAGTGAACAACACCTATGACGGCATTGATGGGAATCGGAGTTTGGTAGATGTTAGTCACTATGGCGTTATATCTGCACATTTATTATTTGCGCGTTCCGGGGCTCTGTTGTGGGCAGAACTGTTTGGAAGTAGTTCTGCCGGCAGAAACTGGCAGAACCTGGCAGAACCATGTTCTGCCAGCGTGGCAGATGGCAGAATTTTGAAGTTGTTTTCGATGAGGGAATCTAGAGGGCCGGCCTCCAGACTTAGTCATTGTAGAGTTAACGTTTACAGCACCTCAATTCGCGCTATCATACTATCATACACTAATCTGACACTGTATAGTATACAGTGTCAGACAGGTGTATAGTTCATCCTTTGCCGCTCCACGGTTCTGCAATATCTGGAGTTCTGCCACATTCTGCCGGGAGGTTCTGCCCTGCCACCGCGTGGCAGAATGGCAGAGTTCTGCCCAGAAACACTAGATCCAGGAGCTCCCACGAGTGCGTGTTTGCGTAAACCCAGACCTCCCGCGGTGCGCATGTTTTGTTGCAATTTCATTCCACTGCCAGCTGGGTACTCAAAGTAAGTTATAGTGCTTGACAATGACTTTGCTTGTGATAACCGAAACATACTATGCAACGAGG